>APFE030722227.1:64894-103217 GCA_000404065.3 Pinus taeda | reverse complement strand
GGTACATCAACTTCCCAGGGTCGTAACTTTGGCATACGATCTCCGTTTGACACGTACAATAGCTCGTTAGAAAGATCTATCCGAGCACTGCTACTTTGGGAAGGGAAACATGGGTCCATGGACCCATGTTGCCCCCAGATTTCCCAAAAAACATCGTTTAGGGCCTCAAAACGGCTCTGGAAGTTCAAGACCTGAAAAACTGCTAAAAATAGTAAACCGTGCTACAATTTAGGAAACTGAAGAGCTGAAAGAAAAAATGGTGGGGGTCCAAGTGGATTTGGCAGGTGGCCACCAATATCCACCTAGATCATGGATAAGTTGTAGATTCACCTGTTTAGGGTCCGCGAAAGAGAGTCGTAGACCTTCGTAAAGGTCTAAGGGGGATTAAGAGAAGTATATTGGCAAGCCATAAAAGTCTTATCGATCTGTGCGAAGGCAGATTTAGGGAATAAAATGACATCATAACCATCTCTGGGTGTAGAAACTTGGTTCCAAAATCCCCCCATACTTCTTTGAGTGAGACTTCAGTCTGGGCTTCATGGTTTGATGCCAAAAGGGCCAATAGTGTAGGGATTTGTTTGGCAAACTTAACTCTGAGCCTGGGTTAGGACCCATCAAGCCAACAAGGGGTAAAAGTCTCCTCATAATCAACTCCCTCTACACGTGAGAAGACTTTTGCCAAAAATATGGCCTTATACTTCTCAACACTTCCATCAGTTACATGTTTCACCTTATACACCCACCTCGAGCCAATAATAAATTTTCCCTCAGGTCTAGGCACAACCTCCCAAGAATCATTCTTCATGATGGAGTCATACTCCTCCACCATGGAATATACCCACACCTATGGGAAATTTCTTCCTCAAATGAATAAATATCAGAATCAATCAGTTTTGTCATGAGTTCCATATTTCTAGTATATATGTCTGGTGATCTCCTCTTTTTTTGCAAGGAGCTAGGACCTCCAACATGCTCTTGAGAATCCTACACCAATATCTCTTCCTCCCTGGTTCACTTCCTCCCTTCTTTGGAAGGCTCTATGTGAGTGGGTGCCTCCACTCATCCTGCTCCCTGCTCCTCCACATGTGGCTTATCCACAACATCTTTTGGATCTCACTAGGGCTCTTCATTTGGAGCTAGAAAATCCTCCTCTGGTGGGATGCTCATTTATCACTCTAGAGATCTTCTCATAGCCTTATCCTCATCAAACATGACATCTATCCTTATCATAGTCATCCTGAGTGAAGGCATATACAATCGGTAAATCTGAGGTGTCTCTATTTATCCTACAAAGATCCCCCTCTCTATAGCTAGCTCCAACTTTTTCCTACTATTTTTGGAGACATGACAATAGACCATGGATCCAAAAATTTGAAAGTGGGATACATCTGGCTTACTCCTAGAGAAAGCATCTTCTAGTGTGATCATTCCAAGAATTTTGTGAAGGCTTTTGTTCTGCAAATAAACAACTATGTTGGATGCTTCTACTCACAAGTATAGTGGAAATCCTTGATCATGCAACATTTCTCTTGAATCCCCTACAATGCTTCTATTTTTACTCTCTTCCACCCCATTTTGATGTGGGTTGTGAGGTGCATTCAATTGCCTTATAATACCCTGCTTGGAACATAATTCTTTGAAGGCATTATACACATACTCTCCTCCATTATCACTTCCTAGGGATTTAATTTTCCGTCCAGTCTCATTTTCAACTAAGGCTTTGAATTCAACAAAATTTGAATAAACCTAATCTTTCTTCTTCATAAAATAGATCAAATATTTGCAGGAAAAATAATTTACAAATATCACGTAATACGTGTGCTTTGCAATCAAGACTGTAGAAAATGGTTCACACACATCTGACTGAACTCTTTCCAAGATGGATCTAGATCTTGGCCCTGGAAGGAGGATTTGAAATATTTTCCAAGAGTGCATCCCTTGCAAACATCATGTTGATAAAGGGTGCATTTTGGAAGTCCAGTGGTGATCTGTTGCATTATTTTCAAACCTCAATAGTGTAGGTGTCCCATGTGCCTATGCCAGAGCTCCCCAACATCTCGGCCCTGAACATGTTCTTCCTTATTTCTCAATGCATCACATGCATCCACCTCTATCTTAAAGATATTTTTAACCCGAACACCAATTTTTTTTACTTGTCCAGTAGCAACATGATTCAAATAAGCTTTCCCCTTACTGAACACCACATCATATCTAGGATCTTCAATTACAACTACAAAAAATTAATTTTCTTTAGACCAGACACATACATTACATTATTTAGGTGAAGATGGGAGTCTGACTCCCTCTTAAATGTTATAGTGCTAATGCCTTTGGTACTATGCCTCCTATCATCTCCAAGTTTTATGTGTAATTTTAGATCCTTCTCTTCTAAGCTATTGAAGAACTCATTACATCTTGCCATATGAAATGAAGCACGAAAATATAAGTACCATACATTTCCTCATATAATACTTTCCATGCATTAAATGAGGGTGAAATCCAACTCAAATTGTGATGTGAGAGCATCATCTCCTGTTTCTCCTGCAGCCTTATTCCCGGAATTATTGTGTGGACACTTGGTTGCACAGTGTCCATATTCATGGCAGTGAAAACATTTAATTTTTTCAAGGTATTTCTTCTTGCCATGGTTTTGGCTATATTTTTCCTTGCCTTGGGCCTTCATTCCCTTAGCTTTATTTCCTTTGCTTGCTAGAGAAAAGTGTTCTTCCTCCTCAATTTTGGATGTGACACCATCTATAGTATTTATTCTAATCTCCTCTTGCACCAAATTATAACGAAGTCTCTCCCAATATGGGAGCTTGTCTCTTCCATTAACTAAATCATGATAGTTGTGTCATGACTTCGAAAGGCCAAGGAGTGCTAATCTCACAAGTTTAGATGATGGAACATTTTCTCCTACTCCTCCAAGTTCATATTCGACTTGAGTGAATCTGGATAGATATTGAGGAAGGGTTTCATTTTTATGCATCTGAATGCTCTTGAGTTTATCTCTCAATGCCAATTTCCTGGATTTACTGCTGCTTTGGAATATTTTGTGAGAGCTTTCCATATTCCAAATGGAGTATCCTTTCCATGCAAATTCAAAACCACATGACCTCTAACTCCCTCTAGAATAATACTTCTAGCTTTTGTTATGTCTTTCTTCCACTGGATCGACTATTTTTCATTTGATGTTGGTGGTTTTGGAATATCAGTTTGTGTGTATTCCCATACTCCATTATCATCTAGCACAACTTCCGTCTTGTCTTTCCAAGCACAAAAATTCTTGGTTCCCTCCAATGCATACTCAAGCCTCAATCCATTGTTCCTGCACTAAGGAAAATCTGCTCCAAAAACTTTGCAAATAGATTTTTTTCTGAGATAAGATATGAAACTTGGTTTGTATGTAGTCTTTAATAACTCTGATACCATGTAGAAATAACTCAAAATTTGTAGTTGATAATGAATTTAGACTAAAAACAATAGACACAAATTTATTCTACTCAATATTCAGAAAGGAAAAGATACATGTGAAACACATGAAATCACATGCATTCATTTAATCACAATAAACACAATATTTTTACTAGGGAACCCAACTAGAAAAACCCCTCCTCTATTTTGTATTAAATCATATGAGAATATGGATCTATTATAATTACAACCTCAATCCTTGAAGCTCAACCTGCAGTTCAATACTTAGCTCCTCCTCTTTGAGTTGCTCTGACCAACACTTAGAAAAAATAGGCCTTAACCTTGCTCTTATTTCCTTGCGCAATCCTTGAGGAAATTAGCTCCAAAAATATAGGGAAATCTCCTATTTCCTTGTGCAAATCCTATATTAATTGATCACCTGCTCCAATACAAAACCTATCCACTCAATAGTATACAATTAATAATTACAATGTGCCTTTTCCTCCAACTCAACTAGGCAATTCGAATTGCATGCACGACTAGGGTTATTTTTAGTAATTTGGTAAGTTAACTGAGAGACCAATGAAAAGACAACAATTACTACTACTCAACTAAAATTCTACTAACTTTATTCATGACCATAGCTCAGATAACTGAGTTTAACTAATAGTAAACCCACTATATTGCTAGATCTTAGGAATCAACTCATGCACAACTCTACTTCTCGCCCACAAACTCAAATTGACTAATTAAACTAAGTGACAAGGCCATGTCACTCCTGGTAAGTACAACTCAAGTCATCCTGCTAAGCTGGAATTTTGAATTTCTCCATTTGACTAAGGCACAAGTCAAATGAAGCATTTTCTTGCTACAATTTAACAATAAGTTTCTTTTATTGTCATCTCAAGCGTAGAGTAAGTCTAATTTTATAAATAGCCTTAAATCATAAACCAACAACATAATATATAACATGTGAAGAATTAACCACAGAGTGCATCAAACTTATGTTATATGTAGCGAGTAGATTATTTATATACTATATGATGAACCATGTTATAAAGTTTAAAGGGGAAGGGGTAAAGCCCCATCATTGTTTATCATATCCATAATTGTCTTGTTATATATATTGTTTAACATATTAATGTTAGAGAAAACCTTTTATATTAATTTTAATAAGGAATATAAGAAATATCTAAGCCTAATTAGATATACTTACAACTATAATGAAGATATGGAATATGGTGGATTAGAAGACTATATAGCGATCCTGAGAGCAACAATATTTTAGCATGTCACTATCCCAATCGTTGATTGAAAAGTATAAAATGCGAAATGTTATGAAAAAATGTAAATGTAAGTGAAATAGAGCAAGCAAATCTTGTGTTAAAACCTAAGGTTTAACTTGTATCCAAGCATTGTAAAAGAAATATTGATGAGTGATCAAGACCATGTGAAAGTATTTAAATATAAGCAAGTGGGAAACTTTGTGAGTATTGTATCTCAATTAACTATATAAAAAAAGAAATGTTAAGGTGTTTTTACATAGATATTTAGATGGAGAAGCAAGAATAAAAAACAATAACCCATTTGTGCTCCCACACTTCTATGGTTTGATCATAGAAGATCTTGACAATTTCATGTTTGAGTTTGTTGTTATATGTAGGACTTAAGGTTACACCACCGATGAGAATAAGCTCAAGTTGTTTCCTTCCACAATAAATGATGAAATACTCCGATGGTTCATGAGCTTGGAAGGAAATAACATCACCACCTGTGATCAAATGAAACAAGATTTCAACACAAAATATCGAGATTACAGCAGAGAAAGGGATACCATAGATGAAATATTCAGAATGATTCAAGGAGAAAATGAGTCTCTAGAAGAATTTGAGGACCCATAATCCTTAAAAGTAGTACTAGTGAGGGGATTCAAACAAGATCTAATAGAAACCATCAACTTTATAGCCAATGGAAATATGTACCATCTCACTTATGATGACATTAAAGAGGTATTCAAAAATAATTCAAGAGCCACTAGCAAGAGAGATAGAGTAAGCAAAAGCTCAGTAAGCCCTTCGTCCTCCTCCTTGATTACTAGAAATGAAATAGGAGGGATGTTAGAAGACATGAAGACCAATATATTGAACACATTTGATATGCAAATGGATACTTTGTAGATCTTAAGAAAGTAACGGGAAGCAGATAAGGAATTAGCCATATTATGCCCACAATGCACTAAAAGGCACACTAGGAATGATTGTCCTTTGAATGTCATATAAATATACTTTGTATATGAGGAAGACCATTCCAATGATAAATTTCCATCTTTTCCAGGTTTGAAGGTTGTGTACCAAGGAGCAGAAGGGAGCATGGAGCAGTTGTAATTTGTCAACCAAAAGAGACCACAAGATGTAAGGTAATTCCAGCAAGGTATGAACTTCCCTTCTCATTTCAATACTGATGATAATACCCATTATAAGCTTTAGTTCCATCCTAATCCTTCACCCTTTCCTATGCCCACTCCTTGGCCATATTTTCTTCATTCTTCCCTTCCAAACATATCCCAATAAACCCCATCAATGGGGTAATTCACCATGATAATGGAGGCCTTAGGTGTCCAAACCACCAGCATTGATGCGTCCTCCAAAGAATCATCAAGTATCCCAAAATATTCCTTTGAAGTAACCCCAGATGCCTACTCAACCAAATCCCAATCCCAACAATAAGTAGGCTAAACAAAATTACAATGGATAAATTGTCTACTAAACTTATGTTGTAGAAATCCAAGAAATCAACCTTAGGTCAGGGGAGGTTCTTCCAAATGTCCATCCACCTTCTCCCAATGAATATCTTGAGAAAGAGAAGGAGGATATTGTACCTCAGGTCAATCAAAAGAAACCCCCCTATCTTTAAAGGTTAACAACCCAAAGGCACACATACCAAAAGAAGCTAAATTTATGAGAGAATTGAAGAACCTGCATGTCAAAATTCCTCTCTTACAAGCCATCAAAGATGTTCCCATCTATAATAAGTTCATCAAGGAAGAATGTCTTAAAAGTCTTATAAGGATTGAGAAGGTATTCTCCCACTATCAATGTCATTGAGAAACTAACCCATCTTATACTTAAGAGAGTAATCATCCCCTAGTATCTAGATCTTGGAAGCCCAGTAGTAGATGTGCACATAAGTGACATATAAGTCCCAAACACTCTTGTTAATTTGCGAGTTATAATCAATTTGATTACCAAGGAAACCATGTTTAAACTTAATCTCGAAGAGTCCTTGAGAAATAACACTACTATGTTGCAGCTTGCTGATAGATTCATATAGCATTAAAAGGAATTGTAGAAGATGTAATGGTCTCTATATACTCCTAGGAGTATCCCAAAGACTTCCTTCTCCTCCAACCCAAAACCAAGTTTAATAGCTATCCACTCATCTTAGGGAGACCATGGTTAGCTATTGTTGATGCATATATTATTAGAAACTATGGGGGAGTGAATCAATATTGTACGATTTTTATAAAATTTCTTTCACTTGCAATGATATTAGGACACTAAGGAATACTTCATCAATTAATTTTGATGAGCATAACTAGCACAAATAGTACACATAGATTCTTCAATTTTTTTTTACAATTTCTTCACAAGGCAAGCTACAACTTGCTATTACAAAATTCTCTAGCTACATCCAGTAGGAAGCTACAACTCTTTCATTTATCATCTATAACTGAAAGAAACTTTAACCCTTATTTGTTTACCAACACCTACTCGAAGCTACAACTTGCTTGACATTAATGATTCATCTTTCATCCATTTTCAAGCTAGAACCATGAATGCCACATATTTTTACAAAATAAAACAATTTGCCTCTTCAAACACTCACCAAAACACCTTCAGCAATATCTGATTACTACGAAACTTATGAGTCACACGAACAGCCTCAATCTAACCCAACTCGCACACTACTACAATACACATGCATAATTCCTCAAGCGATTCTTCTTATAAAGAGGTTTGCTACTAAATTTGGCTTCTTTTCTTTTTAGTTTAATTTCAATTGAATCTTTACATGAATCCATTTTTTTTTATTTATCTTTCTTCAATTGGCTCTTTTTAATATGATCTACAGGTATTCAAACACTTATCTTCTATTTAAAACTCATTTTTTGAGTTAAACTACTAATTTCAGCTATTCTGGCACATTACATGGCTTAACTGGGACTTTAGTTGTAGGTCCAACTTTGGTGAGTGCTATATTTTGCCAAACCTGCCAAATCAACCATGAAAAGTGTCCATGCCACCAAATTTTCCCTTAAGCCCTTGGCACAAGCACACTGGCCCTTTTCCACCCATAATACCAAGACGTTATGACCACCACCTTAGTCCTTGAGCACTTAACTTTAAACTCCATAGGCCCTGTTAGAGTCAGTTTGTTCATCCCTCCGTCAGGGATCATTTCACTTATTGCATTTCATTTTTAGGTGTCTCATTCAGTCCATTCATCTGCAGTCCATTAGGGGCATGCCATCATCTGACGGTAGGAAGGGTATTTTTACTCATGTCCCTCATGATTATGTATCTGCTGGTTTGTGTTTGTTTGTATCTGTTTTACAGTCATTTACAATCATGGATGGTTTTTTGGTTAGCAAAGAGTCTTAGGTCTAGGGTTTCACAAATTTAGTCTTCAAAATTTCAAATAATATCAGCATACGCATGAGGGAGGTTTCCAAATAGGTTTTCATCGCAAAATTTCATCGTTATATCACTTGATCATGACTTTTCTTCAAAACTTTGTTTTGAAGAAAATTGTCATTTTGTCCTTTGTAATAAATATGTGAGTTTTCAAAGTTTTTAGTCACAAAATGTTTCAGGCACCACCCTGATCCTTTTCCGAAGTTCTAGCCACCCATTCCCTACAAAAGAATAGATAGAAAGGACATCATCAGCTCAAAAATCAAAGCAAACAGTGAAGTGTCAAAGATTTCAAAAATTGCAAAAGTGGGTGCGCCCAAATCAAAAATCAAAATCCTTGTCATAAGAGATATGTTTGTGTTCCAATAATCCAATTTCATGCCAAGATACATCAGTGAAACCAAGATAAATAATGGAGGAGTGAAGAAAACACGTTGAAGGCTGAAAATGTATTGCAGTTGCAGAGCGCGGCGCATAGGCGGAGTGTCGTGGCGCATTGGTGAGGCGCGGTGCACTGGGCCTCAACATTCAGTGCATTTTTACAAGGGTTCAGTGCATTGGTGAGGCATGGCGCATTGGGCATGTTGTGTAGCGCATACAACCAGAGGCCCGAAAATGGTCAAAACTCGCTCAAATCGCTCAACAACACACGGATTTGCCTCGTTTCAATTAGTGGCAGCATTTAGAAAGCCACCAGTATTCTGCGTAATTATAGAATACTTATCAAGAGGTTCTCTGAGATCATTTTTGCATAAAAAAGAACCAGGATCTGTGTCTATGAAAGAGTTTGTATCAATAACTCTAGATATTGCTCGAGGTATGGAATGTTTGCACTCACAAGGTGTGATCCACCGTGACTTAAAGTCATAGAATCTATTATTCATGGCATATTTGTGCTTGAAAGTCGTGGACTTTGGTATTGCTTATGGAGAAATAAACTGTGATTATTTGAATGAATATCGAGGCACATATCGCTGGATGGCACCCGAGAATGCTAGGCCCACATTTCCAAAACATTGTCCTCTTGCAATCCGGAAGCTAATTGAGAAATGTTGGGTTCAAAATCCAGAAAAGAGGCCATAATTCTTGGAGATCGTCAGTATTCTAGAGAAATTCGAAGCTTCTCTTCTTTTTGATGGCACATTGAATATGCGTCAAAATCTTTGTTCTAATTAATGGAGGCACGAGCTACCACAGTGGTTTCAATGACTTGGCATATGAAATCCTGGAAATGCAACTATATCACCATCGCCACCTAAATGGAAACGTTCATTCTATTTCTATGATCACTGACAATGCTCTAACTTGTCAGAGTATATAGATGGATCAATTGCTGCAATAATTATTGGTGCCCTGCTGCTATGTATCCCCACAGATATTCTGTTGTCGGTGTTGGTTTTCATTTTAGTTGCTATTATTATGGGTGTGTTTTTGCAATACAAGGAAGTTAATCAAGAAATTCAGAAAGATCATTGGTATCAAAACATAGTTAAAATGTTAATTGGACCCAACAAAAGAGCAGAATGGATCCTGAGGAATAATTTGAGATCATCATTTATAATTAGATTTGGTCTGTCGTTTTAGGATTTGCGAGGACCATCTAAAGTCATGATTACCTCAGATAGAAAATGTAAGGGCTAAAAATGGTAGGGATAGAATATTAACTTCTAACGATGGAGAGTGTTGTGAATCTTGTTGGATATGTGTTCCCCGGTATTAAAGGAGAAATTGCAACTGGAATTGGCGGAACTCTGTTTCCCTTCATTAAAGACGAAATCTTCCTTCAAAGCTATTTTTATTAAAAAATTGGTTTTTATTCAAACGACAAAATGAAAGGTGAAAAGTCAAAGACCGAAAGCCAAAATTAAAACAAGGAATATCTACCACATCAGAGAGATAGGAAAAGATTGCCTATTTTTTCCTCAGCCACGATTTCATGGGATCCACGCTACAATTTTTGCCTTTTAATTGGTCATCAGAGAAATTCAAGTGGAACGTTGTTCTGTCTTTAGAACAGATGAATGGCTCTTTTTCTATCTTCAATCATTTCAGTTGAAACAAATACCTATTTTCATCAATCTGTTTTCCCACCTCTGAGTTCATTTAATGTATTGTAAATCATTTGTAAAGGGTCAGAGTTTCTGGGAGAAGTGTGGAAGAAAAAACTCAGCGCTTCACTGTATAGTTTGGCAAGGAAATTAATGAAATGATGCAGCTCTGATTCATGAGATTCACATGGTATGAGTTTAGCATATGTCTCTTCTTTCTGTTTCATATGTATTTCGTTATCTTTTACCATTCATTCATAAACATTTCCAATTGAATGTTTTTGAGTAAGAAAGGTAGAATACAGTTTATATGCTCTACCTTGTAAAGCATTCATACTTTGTGTGTCTTCTTCTGTTTGAAAAGGATTAATGTATTATGCCCTTTTCAACTTCTCAACAGCCTTTCCACTCCATATTATTTCAATTTGATTGCTAAACTTCCTGCCTATCTTGCCCCATGAAATACTCTGTGTCTTTGAGTTAATTTCTCCGCTCATGCTATCCTTTGTCCCATACATCCCTGAAAATTCATTCATTCATTAAGTTATCTCTTTCATATTTATTTACTAGCCTAAAATCCGTATTCATTTTGAGTTATCTCAGACCCTATTGTTTATTTTTACTGAGTCTGACCCAGAGAGAGCCCTCTCCTGTCCTGGTAGGGCTAGCTACCAGGCTGAGCGTGGTTTGATGTGGACCTAGAATCTTACCTTTTCAGCCTAAGGTAAATCTAGGCTCTAACAGGCCCTTTTCTCTTTTAAGCCCCAAGGGCTTGATTTATTTACAAACTACCTTCGTGACCTCGGTCTTCTCGTCACACGAGACCAAGTGCTGGCGCTTGGTTACCGATACCTTTATCTCGACGCTTTTATATTATGCACTTATTTTCCTTCCGGGGTCATGCTGCAGGGTTTACGTGTCTCATGGGGCCACCTTCTGATCTTCTCTAATTGGTTGTCACTTCCATTGTGTATTTCCAACATGTCCTAACTCTATCCACCCTCCATTCTCCTTTGCTACTGCTTGGAACCTTCCGGGTTATGCCTTAAGGGATGAGTCATCCAAGTCGGTCCCTTGTTGCACTTGCGATAAAATCAATTTTCTATCTGAGATTAGTTATCTCTAACAACTTCCACATTCCTCGCTACCCAGTCATCTCGATGAACCCTTTGCATGGACTTCTCAAACCTTCTAGGGTTGATCATAAGGGATGGCATCATGCTCACGTCATTAGTGTTGCATGGGGTTCTGTGAGTGGCCCACATGTCACCTAGAAATGGCCCACTAGGGTACCCAAAAACATCAAATCTACATGCCACATGTTGTCTAGTCCATACATCCACATCACCTGTGTTGACATCATATTTGACCAATCAGATGCTGCCATGTGTCATGTTAGAGAGGAGAGAGAAAAAGTCTCATAGCCTTGGTTTTGTGTTAATTTTCCTTATAAAAAATTTCTATGGATCTCGACCATTTACTGTGTTGCCTCTTCTTCTTGCGCCACGTTGCTTGGGCTTGCTCCAAAAACCATTTGTGGTTTGCACTAGGAAAACCACCCATTATGACACCCATTTTCACAGTTTGTTGCCTTAAGGGGAGAGGGTGTTAGAGCCAATCTCTTTTATTGATCATAATATAAGCGGTATGGGAAAACCACCCATTCTGACACACCCTTATGTGTTAACTCTTGCACTTGTTGACTCATCATAACTATTTCCGATGTGCTGGTGGGACACATGGGGCCTAATCCACTAATAAACATGCGCAACATTTAACTGTCACCTCCCACTCTAAAACTCTAGTAATCAATGCACCTACCACTGTTGTCAGAGCCATGTCCTCCCTAGCTCACATCATCCCAACTGTTCACTTATGCACTCCTTAATATTCTTCTGGGAAGGACCTGCCAAGATGAGTTGTTAAGTAGGCTCCATCATGGGGCAATAAAACTGTTACCCTTTGCGCTATTTTCTACCATGTTTTCCAATAGCTTTGGATAGTTTCTCCACCAACCATCTTTGCCATATGTGGTTATGTACCAGAATTAAACATGCACCAAAATTTATTCCAACCAACTTTGACTCTGCACATTTGACTTTTAGGGTTCTTCAACTTTAACTGGTCATAACTTGTTATCCAGGAACCCATTTTCAAACTTCCATATACCACTGGAAATATTTTTTAGAGATTTATCCATCTGCGCTTGAATTTATCTAATGCACTAGAAATTCCTTCAAAGTATCTGCACCATTTCACCATGCTTTTCTCATCTTGTAATCACCTTATGCCATTGTTTTCCAACCTTTGCCATCTTTGTTAGTTTTTCCATTAGTGACAATCAAAATTAGAACATATATCAGTTGTAGGGTTAGAAACATGACAATAACCAATGGGTAGTCCCAAAAAAATCTTGTGTTATATCCTCCAACTCAATCACTTATTGAGAATGCCTTTCCCACATGGGTAGTAGTAGAAGAAGAAGAGGATTCCTTCCTCCCATCATCTTACCCTATGTGTACAATAGGAACCACCCTTGGCAATAATTAGTTTGATGAACATGATTTAATTGATAATTTTCAGCAAAATAAATATATTATTGTTATGAATATTAATGGGCTAGAATAAGGGTCATCCCTAGGGAAGCCTATATGTTCCCAAGACAAAGTATGGGTAGAGTTTTTTACTATTGGTTATGAACAAAACATCATAAAGGAAGTAGAAATTAGCCCCTGTAAAATGTTGAAAATCATCTCATCACTTTCACATTAGGGGAATTTTGAGGTCTAAAATGGGCCTCCTAAGAAAAATGTACAACCGAAATAAATTTAATAAGAACCAATAGGATTCAAGATGAAGATGTCAACCATGCGGGATGATTCACCATTTTTTGAGTAAAAAAGTAAAAAGATTAAAAAAGAATAAAATTATTTTTTCAACTTATCTCCCTAAGGTTTTACTCAAATTTGAAGCAGGAGTACTCGTTGGATGCAAAATTTAATTCTTCATCCAAGGAGTACCCATGTTGCATACTTTCGATGGACCCTGCTACATGAAAAATGAGAAATACATGAAAACGTGATTGCAATCACGTTTTTCATGTATTTCTCATTTTTCTTGTAGTAGGTTCCATCGAAAGTATGCAACATGGGTACTCCTTAGATGAGGAATCAAAATTTTCATCCAATGAGTACTCCTGCTTGAAATTTGAGTAAAACCTTAGGGAGATAAGTTGAAAATATGAGTTGAAAAAATAATTTTATTCTTTTATTCTTTTTTAATCTTTTTACTTTTTTGCTTAAAAAATGGTGAATCATATGAGTGTTTCTGCTCGAAATTTGAGTAAACACAATGGGAGATAAGATGAAAATACGAGTTGAAAAAATAGTTTTTTCATTTTTCCCTCTAAAATTTGATGATGTAATCTAATCTTATTTTATTATTTCCACTATTGTTTTATAATTTCCTTAGGATGCCCATTGTAAACCTCAAAATTCCCCTAATGGCTGATTAGGTGGACCAATTTATCACTTTCTTAAGGTAGCATATTGGTGCATTTGCATGGGATTACAAGGGGATGAAAGGAGTACATATTTCTATGATCACTCACCACATATACATAAAGGAATATCACAAACATTTTCACCAGCCTGAAAGATAAATGAATCCTACATTAAAATATATTTTGGAGGAGAATTGCACAAATTACTAGATGAAGGGTTCCTTTATGCAATCGCATATAGTGAATGGGTATTTGTTTTCATTATTGTTCCCAAGAAAAATGAAAAGTGGATAATCTATGTTCACTGCAAGGAACTTAATAAAGCCACCAAAAAAGGTCATTTTCCCTTTCCATTCATTGACCAAATCTTTGATGTGCTTGCTAGGAAAAAATTATTTTCCTTTTTGGATGGGTTCAGTGGGTATAGAAAGATCCAAATCACTCCTAAAGACCAGGATAATACCACCTTCACTTGTCTATGGGGGGTTTTTCTTACAAAGGCATCCCATTTGGGTTATGCAATTCCCCTACCACTTTCCAAACGGTTGTGCTTAGTATATTCTCTATTCTTGGACATGAATTGATAGAAATATGCATGGTTTACTTAACACTCTATGTGAATGATTTCCAAGAAGCTCTCTCCAACTTGAGCAAGGTTTTGCAAATTTGTGGGGAAATAAACCTCTACTTTAGCCATAAAAGTGCTTATTTCTAATGAATAAGGGAATTGTTCTATGACATTTCCTCCCCTCAAAAATAATTCAAGTGGACCCCAGTAAGATAGCAATCATTAAACACCTTCTTGTTCCTTAAAAGAAAATATATGTTAGAAGCTTCTTAAGCCTTGCAGGATACTAACATAGATTTTAAAAGACTTCAGTAAAATTGTTTCTCCTTTATTTTCCTTGCAGACCAAAGATGTTGAGTTTTGTTGGACAAATCCATGTCAAGAAGCATTTAAGACTATAAAAAAAAATTAATGAGGACACTTATCCCCAGAGGTATAAATCAGACATTTCTCTTTTACATTCACACATATGATCAGATAGAAATAATTTGGTAGCTCTAGAACAACTTGAAGGTAAACTCCATTATGTGATCTATTTCATTAGGAAAAATATGTCCAACGTTGAATTAAACTATACTGTAACTCAGAAAGAGTTCCTCACTGTTGTACATTCTTTAAATAATTTTAGACATTATATCATTGGTTACCAAGTCTTTGTGCATATTGAACATGTGAAAATCAAATATTTAATGAATAACCATACATGATTGCTCGCACAATGAGGTAGTTATTACTATTTCAACAATTTGACTCGACTATTGTTGAAAAATGAGGGAAAGATAATGTTGTTGCAAATTTCTTAGCAATATTAACCTTTTCTACAGATGAAGTGGTAGATGATCAACTCCCAGATGAGCATCTGTTTTCCATCTCACTTATCTCTTAATGGTTTTCCGACATTGCCAACTAATTAGACACTAGCCAATTTCCTCCCCAACTATTCTTAAAAGTGAATAGAAATATTTTTAGAAAAAGTGCCTCTTATACTTGGACTGGGGGAAAACTATTCAAGTTGTACTGACCATATCAAATTTTAGAAGATGTGTGAGGGAGGATGAATTATATGATATCCTCTCAGCTTGCCATGATGGACCTTGTGGGGATAATTTTGTTGCAAAGAGGACATATTGCAAAATCCTACAAGTAGAATACTTTTGGAAAACCCTTCATAAGGATGCTCAAATATACACTTCACAATGTGATGAGTGTCGAAGGATGGGAAATCCTACTTGGAAGGATGAAATTCCCCTTCAACCTCATGTGTCTTTTGAGACATTTGAAAAATGGGGTATGGGATTCATTGGTACTATTGGTCCCCCATATTGCAAAAAAAGGTACATCATTGTATGCTCTGATTATTTGACCAAATGGGTTGAAGTGAAGGTAGTGAATATAGCAACAAAATCGAAAGGGGTTGAGTTATTATGGGAAAATATCTTCTATGAGTTTGATTTTCCAAGGGAATCAGTGACATCTCAACACTCCCAATTCACCTCTAATCTCATTGGAGGAATAGTGAAGCATCACCACATTTGCCATGGATGTCCACTGCATACTACCCCAGGTAAATGAGCAGGTAAAGGTTACTAGAAAGGCATTGGAGAACACTCTTACCAAAGTAATCGATGGTAGCAGAAAGATGATGTTGATCTCGCCTACCAAATACCATTTCTTGGTAACTTCACCGCTAAGTTCAACCATAAGTGAACTAGATTTATCCAAAACCCAAATAAAACCATGAAAATTTCATTTTTGTTAAATGTTCTACAAAATGACCTACCTATTATACAAATTTAGCAGGTCGTAGATCAGGGATCGGGAGGTCTCGTTAATTTGGTAAATGTACCTTACTAAGGTTAGGGTTTACTTCTCCGCAAACAAGCTTAGGGGTTGGGTCCTGACTAACCTTCTTGAAACATATGAAAAGGCCTGATTGTGGATCTCGTCTTGAGTGGGGTTGAGAATTCAGCTTGGTTGCGACATCAGTGCCTTATTAAAAATTTGTGTGAAAAGTCAAGTAATCGGTCTCAATTGAACTTATAACTAGAGGTTAGGATAGATCTATTAACGAAAAATAACAAATCCACGAGAATTGGTCGATTTTTAATCTTGTTTAAAAAAAATCTAAGTCTTAACCTTCATTCAAAGAAATGGTTTTGTTGCTCGCAATATTCGACACAATATTTCAATTTGACTATAAAAACCTTTGAACCAAAATTTCTACACCGTCCCTTTGAGTTGCACTCCCTTCTAGGTTTTAATTTAACATTTTTGCAACCTTAATATTCATTCCTTTCACATTCTCCCTAAGCGCAATCACTTCTAAACTTAATCTTGCCAACCTGCATCATACTTAATTAATTACAATTGCAGATATTCTATAAAAAAATATTTTCACAAAAATTAAACCCAAAACGTTCAAACAAAATGTTTCTCCCATTAATATATGATTGTACGAATATTCACATATAGACATTTCTTCTTAGTTTCCATTCAATTTACCTTTGGTTTGGCCTTGGCCATTCTCAGCCCTCACTCTTCCTATCCTCTTGACACTCCTCTCACACACTTCTACATATTTGTACAAATGAGATTCTAAAACCATAATTTAGTTCAAGTCCACAAAATATTCAACAATTCTATCTTCTAGAACTCTCTAGATCTAATTTTCCCTCAAACAATCTAGCTGGCCCTCAAATATCTCTAACTTTCTCAAATATTCTTGAGATCTCTCAAAGAGAACATCTAAATATAATATTCCTTAGTTACAGTCATATTTATACAATATTCCTATAAAAGATAGGAAATACAAATAATTAAGCAATCATACTCAATTAGGAAACCAACTCCCTTGGTAAATGAAAGGCCCATAAGTCTAGTCAAAATGTATGTATTTTGACTTGGAAGCTAAATGCTCCAGAATCAAAATCCTAAGGAACAAAATATTCATGATCTCATGATCATGATTTTCTTAGTTAAGTCCTCCTGGATCCCAAACTTTAGTCGGTAACTATTTATTTGCCATGTTATGTTGATATTATTTTGTTGTCATTAATTATCTAGGCTTCCATACTTTATGCTACTACTACCCATTTGCTTTATTGATGCAAAGTTCTTCAGTCAGATGCATTTCATTCGGATGGTTGTCCTCCTTTTTCTATTGTATCTTCTCTTGGTTGTATTTATCATCAACATCCACAATCCATCAATTGCATCATCAAGCTTTATCCTTGGCTTAATTTCATTTTGTTGCTCACAAGATGTTGTATATCCTCCTCTAGTATAAGAGTTATAAGACCTATTTAATTCTTGTTTACATTCTTTCATTATAAGCTTTTGGGCATACTTTGTAGTCTTCTCCTCATTTCCTTTGAACACAATTTCCTCTTCTTCCATATCTAATTTTGCATGTTGAATATGCAGCCTTCGGCTTATTATTCTTTCCTCCAAGAAATTCAATTATTTATACAATTCAACAAAACTATCTTGAATTGTAGTTATATACTCCATGCAATTTTCATCTCTTGAGTCTTCTACCAGCCACTCCTCCAAAATATTTATCTCTTCTTCATCTATGTTTATGTCCTTTGACATAAAACTATTAATGATCAGAATCTCTTCAAGCATGCCTTCATGATATATTTCCTCATCTTCTATACTTGCATAATTGTTGTGGGATGATATTGTTTCTCCTTCCTTTAGAACAAAAATTGAATTATGTTTTCCTATAACTTCTTCACAATTTATAGACATATAACAATGATAAATTTTAAAATCACAAAATTCTGGAATTTTTGCTGCTATCAACATCATCATGTACTCCTCCATGCCTTGCATAATATCTACATATTGATCTTTTTCTAAAGATTCTTCTGCTACTAAAAATTGTCTATTATTCAAATTACTGCCATAAGCCTTTATTTGGCTCTCTTTAGCTTCTCTTGTTGTATCAACTTTCATATCAAAACCCCCATATTTAAGGTCAATAAAAACATGCTTAAAAAATCTCTCCATTTCAGCCATATCTTCAAACAGATTGATTTCTTCATTAACATGCATAAATACATTATCCAATCCTAGTCATCATTTGTCAAATATGCAAACATACGCAAAGTGTTAGATTCAAAAATATAAGGCTTCTCATTTGATTCCTCAGCTACCATATCTTCATGCTAATCTGAAGTTTCCCAATAATTCATAAGATCCTCAATAAAGTCCTCCTCAACATTTCTAGCTTCCACTTCATCAAGGAATATTTTTTGTTCAAGTTCACACATAAAAACACCCATTTCACACTCAATTGTTTTGATTTCTTCCTTCAACCTAATATAAAATATTTTCCTTAGCTTTATTTGCAATGAATTCCATCTCACATTCTTCTTCATTGTCCAACCATATCTCTTGTCTTCCACATAATCCTACAACAACTCCTCTAATACACTAATATGTACTTTTACCTTAGCCATTTGCCTTTCAAATTCCTCATCACTTATTTTCTTCATGCGAGTTGTCATGGTACTCCTCTTCATCTGATTATGACTTCTCTTTAAACCCTTTTCGTGGCCATCAATGTCCTTTCTCATTTCTTTCTATTGTGGACTCTCCTTGTCCACTTGTGAGCTGTAATAAGCCTTTCCCATTTCTGTAACAAGTTTTCCACTTGTCACCATTACCAAGTTATCCTCTTTCTATCCTCTCTCCCTCTTTTTGTACTCTGTAGTAGAACCTCTTCTTGAGCACCTCTGCTCCTCATCTTTCAAATTTATTGGATTCTTCATCTTCAAGTACTTACCTTTCACTTTCTCCTTTGAGAACTTATGTCGTCCTCTTCCTTTTTAGCAAATTAAATTTTTATTGGGTTTTGCCACAAGTTTCTTTACTTAAGAGCTTTTTTTCCCCTTCTTTCTATCTCATGGCTTCACTTCTTGTAATTTCTATTATCTATAAATTTCCTTCTATGCTATCTGCAAACAAAATTTCTTTACGACCAGAGTTAGAAAGAAAGCAACATATTCACGTTCATAATATTCGTTTCAAGATCTTATCTTCAGTAGTCTTCATTTGATTCATTTTACTGAACCAATTCTCTTCCATAAGTACGCTTGCTCTATATTCTTTCGAACAATCCCTTTCAAGAGCATATGGCTCTTTCAATCCCCTACAATAATGTTCAATTTATAAATTAAAAAAAAAATAACCTCTGCTTATAATCTCTCAAAACTCAATTCTTGCAATATTCAATCAAATTGAAATGAAAAATATTTACCTATCATTCTTCCTAAATCTGAATTGTTGCAACATTATTCAATAGGAAAACTTACTCTGCCTTTTCTTCCAAAGAACGTGACTTTGCTTTGTACCTTCAATTGTGTTGAATATACCTTTATTGTTGCATTCCTTCCATGTCCTTTCAACTCAGAAAATTTTTCTTCTGTGGTATAAACATTGGTTCTACTTTCTCCTCTTTCCCAGAGCTTCATCGTGTAACCATGAATCTCCTATAATCTAATCAATTACTTAATAAAACAATTCAACTTTCTTAGATTCATTCTCAATATTACTCTATTGTAGCTCTAACCTTTCTTTTCCAGAGGGTATAACCTTTTTTTATTTATTCATCAAGGAGAAAGCCTTCTCTATGTCTTCAAAGAAAATTATGTTTTCTCACTTCCCAAGTGCATTCCATCTTGTATTTAATTCAACCTTCTCACATACCTTCACAAATATTCAAAATATTCCTTTTTGTTCCAAGTAGCAACTTCAAAACTAATTTCATCCAATACATAAGTCCATAAGCCGCATAAACTACACATATGTTTTCATGCACAAGTAAAAATTGGTCTGTGTACAAGTTTTAATTTAAATTTAGCCTTTATACTTTGCTCTTTCTTAAAAAATACATAGACTTCAAAAAATATTTCCACATTCTTCATGGTCTTTACTTAGTTAATTATGCCTTCAATCTTCTATTTCAAATTTCCTCTACAAAACTTTGTTCCTTTACATAGAATTCCTTCTTCTAACAATAAATTACTCCTTCAAAATTTAAAATAAAACAAACACCTTACCTCTAAACTTCAAATGACCTATATTATTTGTTAATTTTTATTAAATTTCAAAAACTTCATGTTGCAATTTCTAATTCATCGACCTTCCCTTCTTAATTGACTCTTGTGTTGTAGCTATTTAGGTTCTTTCCACACTTTGCTCCCAAGATCTCATTCATTTGAGAATGCTATGGTCATGTGTTACCGCTTCTCATAGTTGTACCTTTACTATCCAATGTTTCTATCTGCTTCAAAAAATGCAAGAAAATCCTCTTTACACTATCAAAATTTAAAATCCAAAATCCATACCTCAATACCTTTGTTGATCTACCTCTCGTACTATCAAATTTTCTCAATCTTCAAAAGAAGTAGGTTTCAACTTACTTTGATACCAAAAAAATGATGTTGATCTAGCCTACCAAATACGCCTGCTCAGTAAATTCACCTCCAAGTGCAATCATAAGTGAAGAAGCTTTATCCAAAAATAAAATAAATCCATGAAAATTTTCTTTTTGTTAAATGTTCTACAAATCAACCGACCTATTATACAATTTCAGCAGGCCGGAGGTCAGGGATCAAGAGGTCTCGTTAATTTTTCATATGTGTTTGACTAAGGTCAATGTTGACTACTCTATGGACCAGGTTGGGTTTGGGTCTTGACTAACCTTCTTGAAACAAAATAAAATGTTTGACTATGGGTCTCGTCCCAAGTCGGGGTTGGGACTTTGGTTTGGTTAGGAGGTTGATGCCTTCATAAAACTTGGTGTGAAAAGACAGGTAGTTGGTCCCGACTATAAAATTATAATAGGAGTTCGGGAAAGAGATATTAATGAAAAATAACAGATGCATGAGAATTGAGGTATTTTTAATATTTTTTTAATGATCAATGATCAACAATCTTTCAATTCGATTGTAAAAATTTGCGACCCAAAATTTCTATATTGTTCCTTTGAGTTGCACTCCCTTCCTAGTTTTAATATAATAGCTTTGCATCCTTTGTATGCATTCCTTACACATTCTCTCAAAGAATAATCACTTCTAAACTTAATCTCACCAAAATGCATCGTACTTAGTTAATTACAATTACATGGATTCTATAAACAAATATTTTCACACAAATTAAGTCGAGAACATTCAAAAAAAATGTTTCACCCATTAATATACTACTGTACAAATAATCACATATAGGACTTTGTGTCTGATTTCCATTCAATCAACCTTTGATTTGGCCTTGGCCATTCTCAACCATCACTATGTCTATCCTCTCGACACACCTGTCACACACTTCTACATATTCATACAAATGTGATTATGAAAACATAATATGGTTCAACTCCACAAAATATTCAACAATTATATCTTCTACGACCCTCTAGATCAAATTTTCACTAAAAATATCTAACTGACCCTGAAATCTCTCTAACTTTCCAAAATATTCTATAGATTTATCAAAGAGAATATTTAATCACAATATTTCTTATTCTCAATCATATTTATACAATATTCCTAGAAAATATAGGAAATGCAAATAATTAAGCAATCATACTTAATTAGGGAACCAACTCCCTTGGTAAATGAAAGACCCCTAAGTCTAGTCAAAATGTATTTTGAATTAGAAGCTAAATGCTCCTGCATCAAAAGTACTATCCATAAAGGATTTTTCAGGCCATTTAAGCATACAACACTACTTGGAAAACCATAACTGGTTTCACCCCCTATGAGTTAGTCTACGGAAAGAAGGTTTTATTGTCAATTGAATTTGATTAAAAAAAATTGAGAATGGTAGCCCAAATCGACATTGATGTGTCTAAAGCACGGGATGGTAGAACACAATAGTTAAATGTGATTTAAATGCATTGGATGAGTATAGAATGAAATCCTTGTTATACACTGATGTAGTCCAACTGTAGAGAAAATTCTGGCATGAAAAATACATTAATACTAGAGGCTTTGAAGAGGGTGATTGAGATCCATTGTATGACTTTAGGTTCAAGGACTTAACGGGAAAACTCATGACCAGGTAGCTAGGGCCTTACATAGTGCAAATGTTATGATAATGACTATGTCAACATTAGAACTATAGATGATGAACACATACCACTTATTTTGAATGTATATCGGATAAATATTTATAGGAAGCCCCTTTCTAGGGTTGATTTTACACATTCAATAATTAATGATTTGAATATGATGGATAGAATTATATATCCCAATCCATTCATGACCAGATCAACAAGAGAGAAAAAATAAAAAACCAACAAAACAAAAATATCTCAAGTGAAAACCTGCTTTGAGGCACTTGAGGTAGACTCACTAGTTGAAAACATCTATGAGGAAGTTAGTAGATATGAAGAAAAAATAAAAAAATAAATCCCTAGGTGAAAACCTCTTCAAGGGAATTTGAAGTAGGTTCACTGGCTCAAAACCTCCATTAGCAAGCCAGTAATCCTAAGAGAGAGAGAGAGAAGAAAAAAAAAACAACAACAAGAGCTTTTTGGTCTCTCACATTGGTTTATGTTCAAGTACATCAAGGATACAATAAATTAAGTTAGAAGAACCATACAACACCATATTCTAAGCCATGAACACAATTTCTCGAGAAAATACTCAAGTGACATGAATGTACCATATTCCACTTATTTCCATCAACCACAACATCATCTATCACAGACCATTTCATTTCCATGTGTTTTCTACAATGGTCTAGAACTCTTACAAGAAATACCAGTTTAAAGAAAAAAAATATACGGACCAAATTTTTTTGAGCGTCTAGTCTAAGAAATAACACCAAGGAAATCGTAACAACTAGTTTTTCTATCATCATGCACTAGTGACTTGTTTTATCCCTTTCCTTTCCCCTCTATTCACCCTCTCCATCAGATTTCCTCCATTTCCATGAATTTTCAAGCCACCGTTCCACTTTAGAAAGAATTTTTAGTAAGCATGAGGGGCCTATGTGCTTGCTACAAGAGACTACACAATCCTATAATAGGTTGTAGAAACCCTATAGGCCTAGTATGAAAAACAATAGAAAGTCCTTTAAGAATACTACACCATCCAACAACTCAAAAACTTCAATAACTCACTCTAGATGTGTTCAAGGGATCCTAAGTATCTACAAGATCCCATGTAGCATGCTACAAGATCATATTTCCATTGCATTTAGCATTTGAAGGTACCTAGAACACTAAAAAAGAAACAACCTCTAGCATCCTGAAAGATAATTGTAAGGTATGAAACCTCGAAAACTCATTCTTCAAATTCATTTAGCATAGGGAAAAAAGAAAATTTCATGTAGAAGGGGTGGTTCAAATACATTTTCCTAACTAACAACAATCCCAACAAAACTAGCAGTTAACTCACCTTTATTTAAAATATATTCACCCATGTGGGGAGAAAATAAGAAAAACAAACTATCTTTCAAAAAGGTGTATGTTGCCTTTAATGATGGGTGATTGAGGTGGAGTGTTCATACAAGTATTATGCAAGGATTCGTGTAGTTTAGTGGGCCATCTCAGTGTTGCGTGTTGAACCTTCATATCCATGACCCAAATGATCATTTCTATCACCATTTAAGTCATTAGATAACTCAAGAAAAACATTTTTTATCCTATCGATGTTTTTCATGCAATAGGTCATAAGAATCACCATGAAGAGTTCCAAATCATAGGCTACATGTAGAATAATTAAGAAGTCAATGATACAAGTCATAGAAATCTATTAGAAGCTACAAGGTTTCCTATAGGAAATTTTGTTTCCAAAATCTCTCGAAGATTCCCCTACACATACTACGTAGGTCGGTTATCTAAAAAATGGCATTTGAATTCCTTCCATAACATTGTTTTGAGGTGGTATAGGTCTATTACATGTTTACTTAAAAGTACCAGCCTAGTTTTAAAAATTTGTGTGTTTGGGCTATGAAGTAGAAGAAAGGAAGGTCCATTAGTTTTTTTATTCTCCATAAATTAATGTTTGTTCTAATACAAAAAAAATAGATAAAATCATGTTTTTCCTAACCATTCATGAAAAATAGAGCACCTTGCTGCAAGAAGAAACTTTGTCTCCTATAGTAGCACATAAACAACATTATTTTCTTTTTCCTACAAAGAAAAACTAATAATCTTGACCAAATCCTTCAGAGGGCCTATAAAATTGAATCCCAAAACCTATTTGGAAGAGTTCTATAAGATAAAATCGGGGTGGTTTAAAGAGAAGGTAACCTACTGATACTAGTAGAATCCACCAATACCCTGAGCTTATCACCATAAAATAAATTTTCAGCTTTTGGGATTCTTTGAAATACTTAGAGGTTTTGATGATGAGATATCCTTGGAGTTTGCATTGAATATACAAAATCCTTAAGGAAAATAAATTGTCAATGTAATTAAGGGGTTGGTGATTTATATCAATGAGGATTTCATTAGAAGAATTACAACTCTCCCTAAGGGGCTAAATTGGAACGAGGAAAGGCAGGAAGCCATCACTACTAAGTGAGTATTTTTCTTGCCCAATGAGAAGCCCGAGGATGAAAAGAATGAGATACAGAGAGAAAGTCTTCCTAGACCTTAGGATGAAATAACTTACCACATTCTTAAGTATATTTCATGTGAAGGAAAATTGATCATGGTTTATGCCTATTGGTTTAGATTGTTATACCACCTGAGGTTTCAACTCCACCTTCTAGTCAATGAGCTACAGAGTATTACCTTTTTCCTCTAGCTATCCCTCAAATAAATGAGTGCCCATTAGGGGAATTTTGAGGTATAAAATGAGCCTCCTAGGGGAAATAATACAATAATAGGCAAAATAATAAAATAAGATTTATGATTTTTTAAAGAAAAAGAAAGGAAAACACTCTTTTTATTGTATTTTCATCTTATCTCCTTGTAGGCTTACTCAAATTTCAAGTGTAGAGACCTTATGGATGCAGAATTAAATTCAACATCCAATGATTACCCACTTTGCATACTTCTAAGTAGACGCACAATGAAAGAAATTGAAAATACATGAAGAAGGTGTTTGAACACACCTTTTTTTTTGTATTTTCAATTTCTTTCATTGTGAGTCTACTCAAAAGTATGCAAAGTGGGTACTCATTGGATGTGGAATTTAACTCTACATACAACGAGTCTCTACATTTGACATTTGAGTAAGCCTACAAACAGATAAGCCAAAAATACAATTAAAAAAAGTAGTTTTCTTCTTTTCCCTCCAAACTATTGTCCCCTCGGGATGACATCATCATATTTAATCCTATTGGTTCCTATAAATCTAATTTTGTTAGTACTTTTTTTATTTAAGGACCACATTTTACCTCAAAATTCCCCTAATGAAGGTAAAAGAGAGAAAGCACAAATACCTAGCCCATTATGGCCTGATCAAGTTAATTGTCAAGGATGCACTAGAGGACCTACAATATATTATCCCCTAGGTTAATTTTGTAATAATGGACAGGGAGGAAATGTTATAGGCCCAAGTAGAACCTAGTTAACCAAAGAAGGGTTGAGCCAAAAAAATAAAAGGGCGGGAAGTAACCATCTATTCAAAGAAAAAAAGGATAGACACCTAAGAAGATGAGTAAAAGGAGATTGCAACTACCTTGGTATGCCTTAGCACCCATACTGAGCCCAAAGTACGCAAGCCTATCCGAAAAATTATGTATACACAGAGGAAAAGTAGCATAATCAGGTTCAATGGGAAATATAAACCACTCTCTACTACCCCCATTACAGTTAAAGAAACACTTAGTCATGAATGGGAGAAGCTAAAATAGGCAGAAGTGCAAAGATTACCAAAGCCAGAGGCATGGCAAGGAAAAATGTTAGTAGTTCTAATAGTAATAAGGAGGCCAATCCAACTATAGGAATAGACTAACCATCTCTATTAGTAGCCTGTACAGCTACATGAATAGATTGTAGAGCTACAAGGCATGAAAAATGTTGCAAAACAATCTACCCCAAGGAAGCCACCTTCTTTCTTCTCTTGGACACTTAATGTTAACAACCCTACTGGAATGACTTTAGGGAAGATGTTCCCTGCACATCTAGTGCCCCATTTGATGCTTGAAGTTGATAAGGCTAATGTGGAAACACAGATATGGAGAAAAATACTGAAGACAAAGGGGTTCCTGACCTTTCCAATATGGAGGATGAAATAAGAAATATGAGGGAGGAGATGGCATTGCTACGAATAAATGAGGCAAGCATAAGAGAGCATATTGAAAAATAAAATCAATAGCTAAGGAACCAATTGCAACAAGAAGAAGAGTTACTAAAGGAAAATTATGCTTAGATTTCAACAAGGGAGACATCCTTGGGGAAAATGACACACCTATCTTTAGAAGTTGTTATTTGTAGGAATTCGTCACGGTCTTATTCATTGTTCCTAAAGGAATAGTGGTGTAGGCTACAAATAAACCAAATAGGACAAAGGGGAACAATCTAGCTTCAAGAAACCAAATAATTCATATACTTTTTCCTAGAATACAACATGGAATAAAAATATAAGATTTCAGAGTTCTACATCCATAATCTTGTACTTATTGGCATGCCCATATGGGATCCCCACCCATACCAAAGAGATGCACAACTATTAGCACTAGAGTCCTAGTTGAGAAATGAAGAATCAGGGCAGAGGAATTTAAGAGAACATTGGATGGGGAACTAAAAGAACCATTCTGGACCAAGCCTAAGATCCAACCCCTTCCATACTTACCACATCTCATGACATCCTTGCAGAGGACCTTGAAATAGAGTACATTTGAAAAAAGAGACAAGTAGAAGCCATCCTCCATTTCAAGGACACTTTTAGACTATTGGGGGAAGAGAGCTCATAGGCTTGACAAAGAAGATGACAAGGATTGTACCATAGCATGAAGATAAGGGAGCATGGATCTCCCAATCAATTTTAGGAAGCACTAACATGGAACCATTTGTATAAAAGGATCATCTAAAGACTTATATTTCAGTGGATAGGGATCTGGTTCAATGCACCTTTACTGTTTGGGCTCCAAGAACACCAAAATTGGGAAGAAGAATCTAAGGAACAAAAGTATATAGAAGAGAATACAGGATTCTACACAATAGGGGTAACCACAGCTAGCTCAAATTGGTCATCAAGAACATGAATGCGGAAGAGCAGAGAAGAGGTGAAGAATGAGTTTCTCTAGGGCAAGCAACAATTCCAATAGGGGGTATGATGGGCCTAAAAAATAGGTAAATTCTAAGGTCCATCAATCCACTCCTAAGCACATTAAAACAATGTTGAACCCACATTTTTCACTTAATGATACATTTTATTATCTTAATGGGTTCTTATAAGAGTTCAATGTGGTTTTCATATGTTATGTTCCTTAACATGTTTATTGTGCAATATTTGAAGAGATATCGAACATATTCCAAGAAATACAACAATAGAGATATTTTTGGGACTTATTCCCTATAGTTGAGGGCCTCAACTCAACATGCTGAGGAATTTTAGTACCCCTTATTGTTGTTGTTAGGTGGACTAGGAACAAAATCTCCTTCTCTAGGACTTTTTGGAGGGAAATCCAACCCTCCTCTCAAGGAGGCTACCCCCCACTCTGTGTATAAATAAGAGGTTCGAGTAGCCAATAGGGGATATAGAGGAAAGAATGAATAATAGGGAGAAAACATTAGAAAAATTTTGAGGTCTAAAATGGACCTCTTAAGGAATATTATAAAATAATAGTGGAAATAATAAAATAAGATTAGATTAATCATCAATTTTTAGAGGAAAAAATGAAAAAACTACTTTTTCAACTTATCTCCCTCCAAATTTACTCAAATTTTGAGTAGGAGCACTCCTTGGATGCAGAATTCAATTACTCATCCAAGGAGTACTCATGTGGCATACTTTCGATTGACCCTATTACATGAAAAACGAGAAATACATGAAAAAATATTATTGCAAACACGTTTTTTTAATGTATTTCTAAGTTTTCATGTAGCATGGTCCAACAAAAATATGCAACATGGGTAATCCTTGGATGAGGAACTAAATTATGCATACAAGGAGTTCTCCCACTTGAAATTTGAGTAAAACCATATGGAGATAAGTTGAAAATATGAGTTGAAAATGTAGTTTTTTTTTTCTTTAACTCAAAAAATGGTGAATCATCCCCCATTGTTGACATCATCATATTGAATCCTATTGGTTCTTATAAATTTGATTTTGGTTGTACATTTTTGTTTTGAGGCCCATTTTAGACCTCAAAATTTCTCTAATGATCAGTTTTGTATTCTCAAGGAAAGTTTGAAATTGTATAAAGTGAAGACAATTTCTTAGTTTATGAAGGTGGTGTTTTACTTCATATATTATATTTTTTTTCCTTTAAGAACTCTGGGCATCCTTGGGCTAGGCCCACCCTAGGAGTTTTAGAGCCCTCCTGTACTTATGTTACTATTATGCTTTTATTCATTGTCTAGCATTTGTGAAAATTATCTTCACATGATTCTTGTGCATGGTTATGTAGAAGATTTTATGAACAATTTCTTATTAAAAGTTATTTGTGCAGTTGTTAGCAATAGTATCACTTATTAATGAAATTTTAGGTCTTATTCACTTTATTTCTCTTGCTGTCATAGATTTTACTGTTCACCATTTTGTTGTGTAACTAGTTTTGCAAAAATAGGAAACGCAGATATTTGATTTCATTAGGATAGGATTGCACCAAGTTTCTCTAAGATTTGATCATTTGAATATTATCATAACCTAAAATTTTCACAATGATTCCTCCTCTCAAACTCACATTCTATTTGGTTTATACGCTCATTTTGGACTGTCTCCTGTAGCAAAATAGAGATGCATGTAGTAGTTTTTAACCAACCTTCCTTTCTCACTTTGCTTCACAATAGACGCATGGTTTGACCACTTTTACATGTTAAAACACCTCTGGGAGGTTGATGAAGTATATGTGAAGTTGGGTTACAATTTTGGCCCTTTTTTGAGAAAAAATATCATTTTTAGCAGTTTTTCAACTTTTTGCAAGCTAAAGTATTTTTTCTAATTTAGAATTTCATTTTACAGTAAAAAGAAAACTTGTTATAAATTTTAATCTCTCTTGTACTTTTTAGAATTATTTATCACATTTGATATGTCAACTTAGCAATTGTTTGACATGTATTCCTTAAAAATCAAGGGATTCATAAAAAGTTATGTTTTTTGGCCCCAATTTATTCTTTGTTAACCCTGCATTTTGAAAAAAAAATGTGTTGCAATAATCTAGACAGGCTCTACTTCAGTATGGCTATATTTATGAAACCAACATATACATGTCATAATGACTAGAATTTTTTGAATTGATCCAGTATGAAAAAATTGCATAGATCAATGTAATGCACCATAAATTTTCCATTTTCACAGTGTATTTTAGAAGATACAAAATTTTTATTTCACTAAATCATAATGACCTTCAAAAAAAATTTCACACATTTTATTGTAAAATTAGTTAAAATTAACAAATATCTATGAAATTCCATAAAACTTGTATCTACTGAAAGTAGATTCAATTATGCAAACGTTGGTGTTGGTTTAGAAAGTAAATTCACTATATTTGATGGAGTTTAACCGTTCCAAAATTTGAGAAAGGTGAATAGAGTCGAGTTGTTGCAAAGTTGGAGGTTTTTAGCCAAAAAAACATGTTTTCGATTGAAAAACCAAAAATGCTTTCGGTCGATTTTTTTTTTTACACAAATGGACATTAAATTTAATGATTTTTTTGGGCTGAAAAACCTATCCATATTTTCCGTTAGTCGTGAAATTGAAACGATGTGACCCTACAAAATAACTGTTTCAACCGAAAGCTATAAGTAAACTCGTATAAAACGTCATTTTCGCACTCACGTTCCTCATGTGCAGCTTTTGAATACCAAACTTCTTTGAATCTAATTTTTGGATAGAAAAGTTTTTGGCTGGATTTTGAAACTGATTATTTTGGGATGAATTTTGAAAGTGACTTTTTTGGGCTTGATTTTAAAAATCTATATAGATTGAATTATCACGGAGAATCAAAGAAATTTCAAGAGAAAATATGATTGAATTAAAGACATTGAGGATCTTAGAGAATACTCAAGAAAAAACTACAAAAGAAAGAAGATCGCTTAAATATTGAAAGAGAAAATCAATCTCAACAAGAAGTTGAACCAAGTATGTAAATGTAGATATTATAAATGATATTTAAAATTTAATAGTGTATTGTGCAATTTAATTTTTATTTGATGAACTAATTTGAAAAATATTTTACAATGTAAACAGAGAGAGATTTTCCTCATAAAATTGATGATGAAATTGAAAATTTTGAAAGACAAAGTGAAGAAGAAAATTAACCAATGATTGAAGATGTTGAAAGAGATTCAAGTGAAGAAGAAGTTGAATCACCCTTAGGTATGTATATATATGTATTGTATTATTGAAATATTACAATTTATTAGTTTCAATTTCATACTCTATTTTTAATTTAATTATTAATGTTATATTTATACTCATTTACAATAAATTCTCATATGTACAGATGAAATCAATATCGATGATGAAATGTTACAAAATGTCAACATTGGCACATATGGAGACAAAAAATCTGACCATGTTATACGATATCGCGTTAAGCTCATTATTGATAAGTTCTTCAAATAAGAAAATGTGATAGTTCAAGCTCAAATTTTGAGAGGTATCTTAACATTAAAGAAATTAAAAGAAGCTACAACACTATTGGGCATTCAAAAATCAATGAAAGATAAAATTTTGAGGAAAATGTGATTCAAAATATAAATAGTGATCTATAACTAATTCGAAGATCTAGAAAGAAAAGTGATCTAGATGCACGTAGAGCAATACAAATAGCAATGGTTTCATCAAGTACTAAAGAAAATCATTTGGAAAAATGTATGGCAAAAGAATTATAGGCCTCAAAAAAATTATTGCACAAGCATAGAAAATTTTGATTGCAAATAGATGCAAATAATGAGCTTGCTTGCTGGATAGTTATTTGTAGGCAACCATACAAAGATAGACTTGGAGAAAATGTTAAAAAAATGATATATGAATATTGGATGAAAAATTCACATGAATGACAAAGAATAACATGAAATCAATATGAAGAACATGAAAACATATCTTGGAAACCACTAAGATATAGTTGCTCAATAAGTTCAAAGAAGAGAATCACAGAATTAACGTCTCAATCGGTACTTTTGTGAAACAACAACCATGGTATGTTAAACCTATCATTGTACGTGACACTTGTTGTTGTCGTTATCATGTGTAATTTCAATTATATTATGACACCTTCCTTAATTTTGGTAAAACATTTTGGAAAAATTCACCTCCTCCTTCCACTATCCATGATTTCATATCTCAAATTCTATGTAGAAGAGAAAATCATGAATTATTTTACCAAAAGAAATGTGTTTGTGGTAAAACATGTGATCATTGTGGAAATTTGACTTTGTTTCTTGAAACATATCCTATTGATATGAATGATCAATCATTGTCCAACATAAAAGTGGAATTGAAGAGATATGAATATATCCATACATCGATTGGTTTAAGTAGTAGTACAAGTGCTAGAAGGATTGATTTACAAGAAGAAGAAATTTATTGATAGATTTTTTGAAGAAGTTTGAGAAAAAATTTTATAAATACGCCAAGAATTCTCATAGATCTCGATAGTAGGACCTGTAATTCAAAAATTCCCATGAAATCTTTCCACTAGGGACCATTTTTTCGATAGTTGATCTTGTAGAAAATTACACATTTGTTGCACAAAATGAAATACATACTGAATATTATCATTATTACCAAGTCTCTATGCTTTTCCATGTTATATATAGACATGCTAAACAAAATGTTGATCATATATAAAGCACTAGTGAGAATCGACATGTTATTAAAGAATATCATTTTTATATCAACGATGATCGTACACACGATACACATTTTTTACAACATTTCTTTGATAAGATTTATGACTCATTGAAAGGTCATGGAATAAAATTCAATGAACATTTGAGATGGTCAGATGGATGCACAGGTCAATTCAAATATTCATCATCATTCTTTTGTTTGTGTCGTCTTCATATGAAAACCAACATTAAACATTGTTGGAATTTCTTTGAGACTGGTCATGGAAAAGGAGAACATGATGGCGTAGGGGCATGTATAAAACGAGCACTTCGAAGATATCAAATGGACCACTTTGCAAAACAAATTGTCTCAGCTGAACAATTTGTTCAATGGTGGATTGTTGCACTAATCCATGAGACTAACACATCAAGGGAGGTATGCAAGTATGTACCTATACATTAACTTGTATAGATTTTTAATATATAAATTTTTATTAATTTTAAAATTATATAAATTATATAGTTTAAATAACTGATCGATGATTATATTTGATATATAAAATAATAGTTTAAATAGCATATTTAAATTTTTGTTTGAATTACTAACAATGTTTTTTGGCTATTGGAGTCCAAGAGGTAGATAGATTGATTACATATGAAGTTGAAAAACATTAAAAGAGACTCAAAAATTGCATTCAATTAAACAAAAGAGTACCGAAATGTGTTGCATTTGATAGAAGAAAAGAATATTGTTTTTGTCTTGTTTGCATAGATTGCACACAATTCAATGATGTTTTCTAAAACAATATGCATGTGAAATCTTGGCAACATACATAACTTAATACAACGGGGAAAATGCTGATTGCAAGCTTCAAAGAGATGGAATCAACGGAGACTATAGTGTAATCTGAAGGTGATCGAGTTTCTGATCTTGTTAGAGAAGGTAACATTTGAATTTCGTTCAAAGGATATGTGTGTGTGTGTGTGTGTGTGTTATGTTTTTAAAATCATTGTGTATAAATATCTACATAATAGTTAAAATATAGATCTAAATCTAATAAAATCAAGAACATGTTGATAACTAATTTCTTGTTAATTATGATATGAATTTACACTCTTTTTTTTTATTGTGCTTGAGATGTTTTTTTGTAGTTTCATCCATTAACAACATAGAAAATTTCAAGTATTATTTGATGTGGTGCACTGAATGAAAGATGAAGTTATTGGAGGACTATAATGATAACATTTTTATATATGAAAGATGATCTATTATACTAAAAGAATATTTTTTACAATAAACTCATCAAACCGAGAGCAATGTTTACTTTCAATACTATCAACTTGGTTCCATAAGTTGTCAATATAGTCACTTGGTATGTGTAGCGCGCATAAAGTTGATTGAAGTTCAATCAAGAAAAAACTCAAAATTTAAAAAATGGAGAATGTAAAAAACTAACCATGAACAGATCATTGAGGATGGAATTCCATTATTCTTTTTTTAATAGAGCTATCCAACAATATCTTCTCCTTGTATTCATCTTTGAGAAAGAGTTCAAGTAGATTGCTAGCATTTATTTTTGTGCACTCTTAAGTTGTCCATTCCAGTTAGTACTAAGTATTACAAATTTGTTTTCATTAATATGGCGGCTTTGTTGTTAACTTAAAAGGAAATTCAAATATTCCAAATACTATAATGTAAGGATGTAGTTGTTCTATATAAGATGATGATCTATTCATGAATGCAAAATATATATGTAACAATTTTTATAATGCAACTTTAAGTTATGATTGTTTTAGACATCTACACCATTATAATATTTATGAATGAAAAATGTACCATGTTTTGTAACTTCAAATTTACTATTCATTAAACAACTTTAAAAACAACTTCACAAAACCTAAGTATCAACCCAAATCCATATTATCTTCTACTAACCTTATAAGTTCTATCATCTTGCAAAATGTACCAACTAAATGAAAAGTTACTTTCATTGATTCATATTCATGAACTTAAATGTAAAACATTTAAGCATCAAACCATGCATCATGCAAAATGTACCATGTTTTATAATGCACTTTTATAGTATGTTTGCCTTGAAAAACTTTATATTAAAGGTTAAGTATCAGCCCACATCCATAGTGGCTCTTCTATACAAAATGATGATCTATTCATGAACGCAAAATGTATACCATGTTTTATAATGCAGTTTAAGTTATGATTGTTTTAGACATTTACACCATGGTAAGATTCATGAATGTGAAATGTACCATGTTTTGTAATTTGCAATTTTACTAGATTCATTAAACAACTTGACAAAACAACTTCACAAAACCTAAAACTCAACCCAAATCCATATTATGTTCTACTAACATTACAAGTTCTATCATCATGCAAAATGTACCAACTAAATTAAAATTTACTTTCATTGCTTCATATTCATGAACTTAAATGTAAAAAATTTAAGCATCAAACCATGCATCATGCAAAATGTACCATGTTTCATAATGCAATTTTATAGTGTGTTGCTTTGAACAACTTTATATTAAAAGTTAAGTATCAACCCACATCCATAGTAGCTATTATATATAAATGATGAATCTATTCATGGATGCAAAATGTATATGTGCCATATTTTATACTACAATTTCAAGTTATGATATTATTTTAGACATCTACACCATTATAAGATTCATGAATGAAAAATGTACCATTTTTTGTAATTTGAATTTTACTATTCATTAAACAATTTGACAAAACAACTTCAGAAAACCTAATAATCAACCCAAATCCATATTATCTTCTACTAAAATTATAAGTTATATAATCATGCAAAATGTACCAATTAAATGCAAATTCACTTTCGCTGTTTCATATTCATGAACTTATATGCAAATCTTTTAAGCATCAAACCATGCATCATGAACATTCTACCATTTTTTATAATGCAATTTTATAGTATGTTAGCTTTGAACAACTTTATATTAAAATTTAAGTATCAGCCCACATCCATAGTGGCTCTTCTATACAATATGATGATCTATTCATGAATGAAAAATGTACCATGTTTTGTAATTTTCAATTTTACTATTCATTAAACAACTTGACAAAACAACTTTACAAAACCTAAGAATTTGAACCAAATCCATATTATCTTCTACTTTAACATTATAAGAATCATCATGCAAGATGTATAAACTCCAAAATTAGCATATTAAAGATCAATTCATAGCAAAGAGTTCGATATAAAATATGTCCAAAATTTATGTCATTATAAAAGTAAATATAGTAAAAATTTGTCAATTAAAAATATGCATCAAAGAGATCAATTCATAATAAAGAGTTTTACTTTAAATATGTCAAAAATTTATATCAAGATAAAAGTACATATAATAAAAAGATCGTCAAAGAAAAAATTGTAGCAAAGAGAATCTCGCTGAAATATACGATCTATCGACATCCTTGTGTTATCATCAGATTCACGGGTGCCCTGCACAACATGTGTAATATGCATACATACATAAGATTGTGTACTTCTAAATTAATTTTTAGTGTATTAAATTAAATGAAAATTTTATCATCAAAACAAAATTTTAAAAGGTTTAAAATTCCATGCAATACCTCGTGGTGTTCCCCCTCCATGGTGACCTCATGGAAGCCTTGTGCAACACATGTACATGTATCTATTAAAAATATAAAATTTCACATGAAAATGCGTGAATTTGTAATATTAAAAAAATTAAAACAACTTTTCCAAATTGTGTAAACAATCCAATTCCCATAGCCAACTCAAGTTTCAAATTCCATGCAATACCTCGGGGTGTTCCCTCTGCATTGCACCCTCATGGATTCCCTATACAATACATATACATGTATATATTAAAAATTTAAAATTGCACAGGAAATTCTGTAAACTCGTAATATTAAAAGAATTGTAACAAATTTTTCAAATTGTCTAGATGTTCTAATCCCCATAGCTGACTCAAGTTTCATATTCCATGTAATACCTTATGGTGTTCCCCCTGCATTTTGCTCTCATAGATACCTTATAAAAACATGTACATGTTTATATTAAAAAAAAAAATTGCACATGAAAATGCATAAACTCGCAATATTAAAAATATTGTAACAACTTTTTCAAATTGTCTAGACGATCCTATCCCCATAGTTGACTCCATCACTAATGTCCCTAGAGAAGGGAAAATGTCTCTAGAAACCTGAAATTTGAAAATTTTAAAACTATAAGAAAGAGATCTCCTTTTTTAACAAAACTTGCTTCAATTTATAACAAAACAAAATTGAAATATTCAATACTTGTGACAAACCAATATTTGACACATCTCCTAATAGGGAGGAAGAGAGTCGCGTTGTGTTGGAAAATGCTGGATGGAGTGGAAATATATTAACATTTAATTATATGTAATTATTTCTTTTACAAATGTATTCACAATATCGATATAATAAACACAAATTAATAGTAACATGTTCTTCAAAAAACACTAACATCTCTTAACATATCTTCATTTGAACTTGAACCTGACACCGTGATATTATCAAAATTTTCATTCAAGAAATGACTTAACTAAAAATGGTGAACATATGGTACATTCGTGTTAGATTAATTCTGAGAAAAAATTACAAAGTGTGTGTGAATCAACGTTAACACATACATTACATTACATTACTATATCCACCCTAATCATTAACACGCACTGATTCCATTCCATGTTCCTCCTGACCAATTAGGTTTTTCCATCTGTCATGACAAGCCTTTGCATACACTTTAACATCTTCAATATTCATATTATCTATCTCCACATCTGATTTAAATACAAAATTAACACGTGCATCAACTCATGCTCTTTGTCGATATAGACATACATCAATTCTAGTCAATGTTTTCTATAATGACATCCCTTTCTTCTCGACCAATTTAAGAAGTGGCATCCATCTATGACCATAAAGTTACCATATGAAGAGGTTGAGGTACCAAAGGAGGCGGAGGACGAGGTAGTTCAGTATCCCTTACGCACCTGTATGTTCATATATCTGACCTCTCTCAGTACCATAAAGTTCAGATCGAAGGTCAATATAATTAGGTTTCATACCCAAAAATAATCCTGCATAAAATAATTTTGCAAAATAATGAGGAGCCTCTTCATTCCATGGAGGCTTGCCATACGCTGCAAGGAACCTATCATACAAATGGTGGGCTATTTTAGGGTGCTTGAAATATTGTACCTTGAGCATATTTCTTTTAGACCCTTCTTTGAAATTAAACATAGATTTGACATGTGATTTTGTAACCCTCTTACTTACCTTGACCCTTTTATCAGGACCCATCACTGTTTCCTTTATACACGTCATCATATAAATAAAGCCATCCATTGTTGACCCAATTTTCTTGTAAATATAAATAAATTTACTTAGAGAGTGCAAAACTATTTCTAAGATTTACCGACTCTCTAGAGGGAGCTCCAAACTCCCAAGATCTTTCTTCAATTTTGAATAATGAGTTGTGCACCTCTATAATGTACACTATTGGATGTTTGTTTCCCAAGGAATCTCTTTAGGATTATCAGATGAATAGGTGTTAGTTGGCATATGGTCTTCTTCTTGAATCATCATGCTTCGCCTATGTTGACTTTTGTCAACGTTTTCACTCCCCGATTCAATATAATTACGTAAATATTAAAACATGTCAATTATTTATACACATGCAAGATAGACATGTACATGTATATGTACATACAATTTTTTTTAACGTGTAACAATTTTGTTTCAACATAATATATATATAATATAATATATATATATATATATATATATATATATATATTATACAAAGTGGGGTTCATGATGATTGATTGAGATTCAGACCACCCAAGGATGTTGAGCACCATCAATTCAAGTACATGGTTGATGAGAACTTTTTGAACAGAGGGAACAAGTTGAGAACCCTCATGCAACGAACTAGTGAGAGATGCTCCTAAAGATGGAATTTATTATAAATTAATAAAGATAAATTGACAAAAATTAATTCAATCTATATGCGCATATGATTTTATTAATATCATTTAAGTTTGTGCGCGCACACACACACACACACACATATACATACATACATACATACATACATACATACATACATACATACATATATATATATATACACCTCATGCATTTAAAAA
>APFE030722227.1:41042-60876 GCA_000404065.3 Pinus taeda | reverse complement strand
CACTTATCTAGTTTCCCTAATCAATACATGTTAGTTATAAGCATAACATAAGCTCATAGAATAAAGTGTATTCAAAGATTATATCGATATAAGTAACATAGTGTTCAATATAGTTGTGTTTAATATTCAAGCTTACATGGTTAGAATCGATGACCTGAACTATTCCCATAGATAACACGTGGTTAACAAATCCAATACAGATGAGAAACAAGCTTAAGTGTTCATAGTTAGGCATAGTGTAATAAAACTTCATAAGTAGTAGTATTATGCATAATATACAAATATATGAAACTGTAATCATAATAGTCTTAAAGCTCATAATGATTGAATATAAGATAGTGATACATTCCACTAGTACATGTTGAATAAGATCTCTTAGACCCTTATCTAAGATTATGGACCTATAACTACCTATCTAGACTAGTATAAGAACTAATCTCATGAATAGTACCAATAATAAACATGTTTCTTGCCTTGATTACATCACTTGTATAAGTCGAACAAGAGCCATTGATTAGTAGAGGTTCACAATTATATGTAAACACATATTTTTTTATATAACAGTGATTATATATTCAACATTACTAGCTTAGAGTATGATAAGGATCCATATTAGTGTAGTTTTTTATTATTTACTCAGTATTGTTAAGGAACATGATTTAATACCTCCAAATTGTCTTTTCAATCTATAAATTACCCGTTTTCACTCACTGTGCCATCACTTCAAACATTAATTACAATTTTAAACTTGATGTTATTGTGCTAGACTCCAACTATGTGACCCATCATGCTAAGTTATGATCAGGCTTGGCTACGTGACTACACAATGCATAACAGTGCAATCTGACAACAACATGTATAAATGTGTTAACACAACATTTAGCTATCTTCATCTGAATGCTAGTCCAAACTGAGATGATAGGCAATTTCCCTCCCCGAACACAAAGGTTTGTATGTAATGATGGACTCTAACATAATACTGATGTGACCGACTGAAAAATGGAACCTGAATACATGACCTATTAAGTAAAATGAACTCGACTAAATGGAATGTAAAATTAGTAAAATGAATCTAAACAAATACTGAATCAACTAAATTTTTCAACCTTAGGGCCTTATTTGATTATTCAAAAACTAAAATGAAAAGTCTTTATTATACAATACTTCTCTTCCAAGACTGGTGCAATTTATTGTTGTAGTGAGTAAAAGGCTTCAAGCATGTACCATTCACCAACCCCTCTATGAGAATTGCATACACCATTCACCAACCCCTCTTTGAGCATTGTATTTAGTTGTGCTAACTAGAGAGCTCCTCAGTTGCATATTTCTTTGATTAGGAAGGTAGCTAACTAAGTAATTTGAAGTTTACCTAGATGTTTCATATATTTATTGTAATTTTGAGTGGGCCTAACAATTAATAACATATGTTTCCTCCTTGGAGGTCATGGGTTTGAACTTAAAAACTTAAAAAATCTCAAAACCCTATGTGAATATCAGATACTATTTCTTGTTTTGCTCATTCCTTTTCAAATGGATCTCATTAAAGTAAAGAAAATTGTTAGCTCTCATTAAAGTCAAGAAATTTGTTTTTCTCATTTAAATTGGTGAATGTCAATTTGACATTTTTAAATTATTTATTTATTATATAATATATATAATTTATATATATATATATATAATTATATAGTATATTTCAGGTCATTTCATTCAACGTTGGAAAACAAAATTAATAGTTAAACCGTCTAAAATCCAAAAAGAGGTTTGTAGATCATCAAACTACAGGCCAGTGTAAACTATGAATTACATTTGACCAAAATGATTTGAAAAACCAGCATATTTTGGAATTAGATATTAATATTTATTTCTTTAATTATGTTCTACTACTATAGAAAGAGGAGAGATAGATAGAATGGAAGACATACCTGGTTTTTTTGTTGTGCGGTTAGATGAGAGACAAAATAAATTCCTCTAGCACAAATGAGGTGCACAAAATCCTCTCACGCCCAACAATCCTACCAAAAAAGAAACAATCAACAAAAGACAAAATAAAAGAATTGAAAACAATGAACCCAAAAAAAAAATCAATCCAAAAAAATATGCCTACCACAACATTCAAAAATTCCTTCGGTGCAACAATAGGCCTACAACAACATCACCAAAACCACTGTGAATGAACGAAAATCAACTATTGAATGAAAAAATGCACAATTTTCAACAATGGTCACATAACTGACATATATGTAAAAAAAATTCGACCAAAAAAATTGTTCGGCCAAAAAGTCTATCTGCTTGATTTTTCCCCACTGCAAAAAATTCATTGCAAGATTAGTGTTAATTTAAACGACCAATTTTCTAGATTAAAGTTAAATTTAATTTTTTAGATCAGATGAAAAAGTACAATTATAAATCTTTTGCGAGAAATTCTCACAAAAGTGTAACCCAACTTCACATTTTAACCTAGAGACCTCCTATATTCTCTTGTCAATTTGTTTATGAATACTTTTTTTTTCTCTGGCAAATTTGGTTTTTCTTTTCAATATTTCATTTCAACAACTTCTCTTTTCCATTTATTGTAGATATCATAGAAGTGTATGTCATTCAATAAGTTTTCCTTCTTTCATTGCTAGCATATATTTGAGTTCCATTTCCTTTTTTACAAATATATTTTTCTTGTAGCATAACTTAGTTATCTTGGTCTCTCTGCATCTATTCTTCATTTCAATACTTCCACCTACATAAAGATCAAAAAGAGAAGAATATAGTGCTTTATTCACATATATTGTTGACCCCTCTTAAGCTTGTATGAACCCTATGTTAATAATTAAAGTTGATACCCTTGGGAGTTGCAATATTGAGGGCCATGAATAAGCTCTTGTCTTGTACATTATATTCATTGCAAAAGAAGGTTTCCTCTTCGAAGTGGACTATATTTATTGATTTCTTATCATTTCTAAGGTGCAATGTTTATAAGAGTTGTTATTAGACCACACAAATCTAGGGTTTTATTGCTTCAAAAAAAATATTGTGGAATTTTTGCTATAACCATTTTTTTGTGATGTTTCAAATTGTAAAATTTGTATCATATTTAGGTAAGATCTTGAGGAATATATAGTTAATTTTTTTTACTTTTATTTTGGCTCACTATAGTTTTGGAGATCTACGTTGTGGAATTTAGGGTTCGTGATTGGTATTGGAATATGTTTCAAGTGAATCATCTTCGAATTTGCAATTTAATTATTTTTCTAGGAAGTTTCAAACAATGAAATTTTATGAAATAATGAATAAATATGAAGGTACATCTAGGAAAAAAAACTAAATTTTGGTTCACTATAATTTTGGATATATACCCTATGGAAGTTAGGATTTTTAAATGGCCCTAAAATAAGTTTCAAACAAACGATCATGTAATTTTCTCTAAAACATTTTTCCTAGGACACTTTGGGCTATGAAATTTGAAATATATGAGGAAACATAATGAAGTGCCTTAGGTAAAAATTTCAAAATTATATTTTAAGAATTGGATAGATAGCATGCTATACAAGTTTTCTCTTAGGAAGAGGCAAAAATAAACAAGTTTTGGAAAAGTTACCATAACTTTCACCTAGCATATTGGATTCTAGTGAGACCTATGAAATTAAAAATAATACATATCAAAGTATTACATGCCAAAATTTTAGACCATAAGGGATAAAATATCGAATATATATCAAGAAAAAGGCCACTCATTCAAATATTCTCCAAATTAAGGGTTTAAAAGAACATAACTAATAAGTCACATAATTTTTAATTAGAAGATCCAATTTTTTTAGTTACTAAAAGTTGTGATGAATAGGAGTACTATTATTATGGCTACAAAGAAAACTACTACATCAACTAAACCTCCTTACGGCTCATTGAAAACTCATGAAGCAAGTGAAGACTTAGAATTTAGGTTCTCCAAATTAGAGAATAATGTTAATGAAATAGATGGTAATGTGATGAGAAAGGTGGATTTATCAATGTTAGTGTAAATATTTTGGGAATATGTACCAAAAATTCTTCACTTAAGTCGCTAGTGTTGTATACGATCGAAAACATAAAACAACAAGAAATATCTGATGTCATAACTCAATAGAAGAACACTTTTTAAATGAATAATATTTTATTAAATACACTTGGTGAAGGAGATCTATAACAAGGGTCTGCAAATCCCCCTCCATGGGATGGGTCCTTTGATGACCTTATGCTTCAACGATCTTTTATCTTCTTTCAATGTGTGAAAAAACCAAAACAAATCATGGAACTCTCAAGTGGGAGCTCAAAAAGCATGAGATGATAATGGTGACAATGATAGTGATCATGGCAAAGAATGAATGGAAAACCCTCTTATTTATAAAAAAGTATTGGGTTGATCTAATAATGGAAAATAATAAAACAATATTGACCAAATCAAGATCTAACCATTAGGAATACTTTATTATATTTGTTGGAGAGGGAAAAGATATTCAAAGTGGTCAAATATCTTTATTTAGCGATAATTAACAAATAAAATGGTTTATTAATTATTTCACAAGGATTAAGAATGGTGTGAAACTGAAATAATTATTAAATAACGATTTAACAATTATTCCAAAAATAGAATTAAGGAATAATAAATAAATAGTAATTTATTTAATTATTCCTAGGTGATTTAGTCAAATGTGACAAGGAATAATTATTAAATAATTATTCCTGGAGAAAATTAAATAAATAATGATTTATTCAATTATTCTCATGGGATATTTTAATTTTAACCAGAAATAATTTAATAAAAATTGTTTACTAAATTATTTCGCATGGTGAAAATGTTTTTTCTATGGTAAAATTAATCCTACATAGTGTATTTTGATCTGCCTAGTTAGAAATGGCTAGGTGATCTTTTTTTAGGTGATAACAGATTCCCCCCCAATGTATGGGTGTTAGGAGAAAATTGTATGACCAAAATACATTGTAGGTTACACTTCCACGAGACACTGAAGGGGAGTGAGAGAGAGAGAGAGAGAGAGAGAGAGATCGATTTATAGTTGAAGCAATGCAAGGAAGGACGAAGGAATGGAGGGGGTGACACCTACTAAACTGATATAAGTCTCTTTTTATTTTGGAGTACATGATGTCAAATGAGGCAGGGGAGGCATACCCATATTTGCTGAGATAACTGAGTACAAAGAATAATGGTGAGCCTAGAAATGTGGGACTGAGCTACAAAGTACACGATACATGATATTATGGCATCAATGGGCCAGAAAATACTACAATGAATCCCGTATACATAATGCGCCTGGAAAAACAGAGGTCGAGACTGAATACAATAACATCTGAGTACATGATACATAATTCCCCTCTAGCTAACATGATGAGAGGGGGATCACAACAAAAGCAGCCCTGTTGAACAGGAAAGGGCTCTAAAGATCTAAATGGATCATCTAAAAGAGACATGTATGATGTGGGAATTGCAAGTGGTTGAACCGAGCCCATCAAATTTGTGGAACTCCATCTTAGGCTGGATCAATATCTACAGACATCTGGTTATGTGGGGGCTACCTGAAGGGCCACCCTCTCATGAGGTCTAAAATATCTTAGACACACTCAAGAATCACTGGTACAATCATCTAGATCACTGGACCATCAAGTGTCTGATTCTCAATCATGTGATAATAAGTTGGCATCAAGCACGTGAGAATCATCCAAGTCAAAGGAAAATGATGATTCCCTTTGCTTGATCTAAGGCATCGAAAAAAGAATAAATGTGCTAATGTCGACAGTGAAGGGCATGCCAGAGTTATAGCAATGAGGAATCCTTAACAAAGGCATGATGGATCATAGTAAAGTAATTGATGGAATGACATAAGGGATGATGATGGAAATAAACAAGATGATATGTGGACTGATGACTTCCCTTATCAGAGCATGATATGTATGGTTGACCTGGAAGTGATTAACTTGATTCCAGAGGGGATGGTCAATTACTCAGATGAGGGCTTTTCAAAGACATAACAATATAGCTAGAGGCGAAGTATGATCACGATGGCATGAACATGACACAAATATGTATGGAACACTGTAACTAGAATCAAGGGAACTTGAAACAAAATCAATAGATGCAAGGGTGACTCATCTCTGATGATCTAAACAAGGGTGACTCGATGATGATGCCACATATGGGAGGCCTGGAGGGGACCATAAAAACATGAGTAGATGATGGTTACTCATGACGAAAATTGACACGTAAGTCAGCCATTGCATTTAAGGTAAAGTGGTACTAGAGTATGGGTGTCTTAAACAAAGAAATTTGATTTTAGTAGGTAGCAAAGTGAAACCTCATGGAAAATATGGTTTCCTGGTGAAGTGTCAAATTACCAAAAAAAGGGAGACCCATTAGAGAAATCGATGAGATATTTCCAACAGTGTTGACCATTCATCAAATTGAGCTACGGTTTGGTCACAATGGGCGAAGGAAAAACTCGAGCTTTTCCTATAAAAGGGCTTCTTGCCCCCAAATCCAATTCATTTGCATAGTGAGCTGGTGGAGAACTTGGAGAGGAGGAGAAGGCCGTAAATCTTGAGGATATCGTAGTGAACAAACCAACCATCAGATTTTGGATATGCAACTTTCAAGTAGGTGACCTTACTTGTCTAAAATGGCCTTAATGCTTCATGGAAGGATGTTTCCTATTGAAGACTCAAGGTAAGAAAGGAATATAAGAATGAACTACAAGAAATGTTTTAGGATCATCCTTGACCACCAAGTCAAATATGGGGACCAGGTGGTAAGTGTGGCATCACATAGAGTAGAATGTTTGAATATGTGGTATCAATGATATACAATATGAAATGTGTATATGGATTGTCGGAGGGGTCAGTAGGACAAACTATCCAAGGAATGAAAGGATAATCAACCACAACTATATTGTTGGGCTCTTGGAAGAGACTTATGTTGATCAGGTGAGAAAGGTGGTCAGGGGCCATTATGCCCTCAAGAATGAGAAACTTCCCCCCTATCATATGTGGTGAAGGGGATTGATCGGGTATGTAAAGGTAGGAATGATGCCCCTTCACTGGATGAGTTTGTGGAGCGCCATTGAGTTCCAAATTCTCAAATAATGGATTTGAGTATTCGACCCTACTAGCACAAGATCCTCGAGAGGATGATGAGGGTATGTAGGGGCATATGTACCCCCCCCAATTTTGGATGGATGTATGTAGCATGTTATGAACATGATGAACGTATTTAGAATAGTGGACTCTAAACATGATGTGGTTCACCATTTGTTTATTTTATGGATTTATTCTTATGGGATGAACAAATAAAGGATGCAATAAGAGAAAGGAAATGGTGGATTACCAATGTCTTTTGGCACTGCATATATGAATCAAATGGACTAAATTTCTAGGTTCACATATATGGTGTCACTATACCAAAGATTGGCTTTGGATATAATGAACTGATGCTCACCTAGGCAACACAGTGGTTGAACGACAACAATGTTTAAGGGACTGAGTTGTTGATTGAAAGATGAAGGAATGATTAAGTGGATCATCCCTAGAGTGATTTGAAGTGACATGAGACTCTAGAGGTTCTTTAAAATGAGGAAGAATAATGGTACTAGAGTTTCCACTACCAAATGCACTAGGAGGGTTAGGAGGGAATTGTGTCTCCTAGACTCTCAAAAGTGGATGCCCCCTTAAAAAAACATTGTGAGGCAATGTAATGGCCACAAGGTGGATGTGGTTTGAATTCATGGGTTCGAAGTAAGGGGTTCTTTAACCTGACCTCACCATGGATGAATTCTTTGGACTACACATCATATTGATCATGGATTTGTTGTGGAAGGAAGTACACACAATGGTGCATATCATCCCAAGGATAATAAGGGGTGGTCATGGCTTCAATGATGTCTTCTTCAGAATGAAATATGGGAGGATGGGAGGAAAAAAGACCACATGATGAAGAGGAGATACCTGAGGCACCTTCATGAGAGACTAGGTTCAAATGTGTATCGTCAAATAGGGGAGACAGATGACTAGTAGATTTGATATCTACTAATGTTGAGACCGAAGTGTTCATTGAAGGAGGTTCGACAGAATCAGAATAGGAAACGTCAATGAAGTCCCAATAGATCAATCCCATGGATGACGACGGGTAGAGAATAAGGGTGGTATTATCCGTCATCTTGACATCAGGAGGAGGAATCATGATGGGCAGTTGAGCGACCTCTTGTTCTGGAATGAGAGTGGGACTAGAACCCACGGGTAGAGGAGAGGCGGAATCACTATGAGTGGCATATAACTCGTGAAGGACTTGAATTATATCATGAAAATATTTGAGATGAGGACAGTGATGGGAATAATGGCTATGGTTGTTTCACAAAGAAAAAGGGTGATTCATGCGTAAGGATCTATTCTTCTTAGCTGACTTGGGTAAGGTGACATGGACCTCAGGAATGTTAGAGTCAGGAAAGGTATCAAACACCACATTTTTTATATGATGGAGTTAAGGACAATTATTTATAGCGTGCCTAACAACATCACACAAAGCACATGGAGTAGGCTTTGGAGGCTTAGGAGGAACCAGAGTTGTTTGGGGCATGTTCTCTTTGGTTCCATTTTTTTGGGCTTTGCCCCCCTCACTAGATTCTTTTGTAACATGAATGCCTTCCTGCTAAGGTTGTTGTTGAACTGAAGCAAAGGAAGGGGTATGAACAACAATTTTAATTAAAGTCACAAAAGTATAAGGTTTGAGTTGATCAGGAGGAGTCTTTGTGGGAGGATAAATGCACTAGACAGGGAACCAGAAGGTGATGTTAGGTAAACTCAACATAGCCATGATAGGTGTAGAATAAATTATAGGGGGTCAAATAAGAAAGGTATATGACTAGAAGGGTAATGACCTGGGGGAAATTCTCCTATATGGTTAAGACCTAGGGGAATGGTGCCAGGTGGGAAAGGACTAAGAGAGATACCAGAAGAAGGAAATGGATCTTGAGGAATAATACTTGAAGGTTGGGTTGAGGTGGGAGTAGTAGGTTGCGGACGTGTTGAGTGCTAGAAAGGCATACCAGACCACTTGTGGGAAACCTGTGAGACTTGAAGCATGCAAAGACTAGAAGAACTGGGCTCTAAGGGGGTAGACTCCAGGTGAAACATTAGTGAGGGAAGAGGTAGTTTTATTGCTATTCTTCGATGATATAGTGGAGTGAGGGTAAGTCTAAGAATTAGGATCATAGTAAGCCAACTGATCGATAGTCACGATATTTCCATTCTAGGGAAAGCACATCTTGTGAAATACTGCAGATGCGACAACGAACATGGCACAGGTGTAACTATAACTGAAGAGAATGTTATAATTTAATGGGGCATCAATGACCTTGATGTCAATGGAGACTATATTTCCGGTAACACTAATTGGATAGTTGCGATATAAGTCGAAGGGCTACGAGGGATGATCATCCCAATCATGAAGAGTGATGGTGGATGGGGATAGGTTAGGTGAATCAAGTTGCTTCCAAACACTAGCAGCCATCACACATGTGGAGGCACCTTCATCTTAATACATCGCTAAAAAATGGTGTTTCTTATGGAGATTGGTATTTGAAAGAACATGGATAAAGTATGGGGGGGCTATTATGCTTTGTCAACTTCAAAGACAATCATATGATTGTCGAAATGATCCACAACACCCAAAGAAAATAGTAGAGATTTTCATTGGGATGGGCACGTCTGGAGGACTCCGAGTTGTGAAATGGCAGTGGGGGACTGTGCCAAGTCATCTACTATGATATAGGTACAGGTAGCTTTAAAGAAGAAACATTACGATGTAATCGAATTTTGGGGATCTCAGGGACAACCACTACCATAGGCAAAGGTATCTGTAAGGTACCATTTGATGACAACAGAGGCTCGGTGGAAAATTGAGGTTGGGAATTGGTTTCTAACTTTGTAGGAGGTTTGTCATATTGATGCGACCGAGTCTGAAGGTTGACTTATTTGATATTGACTTCATCTGAATTCATCATAAGGATATGGTAGTAATTGTGACTAGATTTTGAAGGTTGGGGAGTTGCATGACCTTGTGTAGGTTGAGTAGCGATATATCCTTGATGAGGAAAATGATTGGTAAGCACAACTGGTTGAGATGAAGTAGGAGGAGGAGGAGGTGGAGCAATGGCCTGAGGTCCTCTAGAAGCAATTTCTTGAGCTTCCCATACTTGGTGTATCTAAGGTGAAATGGGACATTCACGAGTATAATGAAAAAATAGGCTGCAACAGGCACACAATTTGTTTGTACGAAGGACCTTTTTTTGCTTGGGTTGTCCACCCTGTTGTTGGGTTGCAGGATTAGGCTAATTTCCCTAAGGGGCATTAGGTGGTGGACCCTGGTTATCTTGAGATGGTTTTTTTGGGTTACCTTTCCACTTGTTTCGTTTCTTGGGTTTGGGGGGATTGGTTGCGCTCTATTGAGCATACACTTGACCGTGAGGAAGAGGTTGTTGTTGTGGCAGAGGTGGAGGAGGCATGGGGGGATGAGGCATTGGTGTCAAAGGGGTTGGAGTAGTAGGCAATGCATATAGATAGTAAGGATATGGGGTAACATTAGGATAAATGGTTGGAGCAACAGCTGGCCTTGGAATCGACTGATGCGGATAAGGATATGTGTATGACGTTGGTGGAACTCGATAAACATTGCCATGAGAAGTATTGGGAGGGGGATAAGTGTAAGAAGAACTGGTCCCCCCTAGGGTTGACCATAACTCGTCGAAGGTGGAGCATATGCTTGAGATTGAGGGTGTGAAATGGATTCAACGATCCCATCAGCGACATGAAATGACCACATGCATTAGTAGCACAAGACCGAGGCAGATTGGGAATGATAATATAAACATATCCTGATTGTGCATATATCAAGTCATATTTCAAATCTACTTGGACCACATATTCGTCAGATTAGGGGAAGTGGGAGGAGACATCTTTACCAATGGGGCCCAAAAATGATCTAAGGAACCAATCCATGTAGACACAGTATTTAAATTCATGAGATTTACATATACTCCTCCTTCTACACCATTCTTGAACATGGTCAGATAGGCGGGTGGTAGAAGTTTGACAAAAAGTGGTCAAGAGTTTGATACTAGTGTCATAATGGAGGGGTAACTAGAAGTAAGACAAAAAATATTTGGATAGATTTGCGAAGGTAGAATAGGAGGCATGAGGTTGGTCCACATATAATTTGGCAGTAGCTCAAGTGAGGGTGTGTTGGAAAAAATGAAGACGAATGGAGTCTTCATTGATGGAATTCGGTGAACACCACATATGAAATGAGCGAGCATGATTTGTGGGGTCTTCTCTAGGATTACCTCCAAACTTGGGGATATTGGAAGGAATATTGGTAGGCATAGCAGGCCAACTAGGGTTGTGGAGAAGAGGGTCATTGATGAGATGGTTGAAATTAGGGAGGCTCAAACCAACCATAAAAGGAATCAATGGAGTAAGAGTGACCATACTGATAGAGGTTATACTTGTGGGGTTACCTTCGTTACAACCTTGTATTCCCCTTGAGTTTCCTGTGCCCAAGTTGGTGCTTGGCATGGTGGTGATACGAGGTTGGGAAGATGCGGTATCAAAGGGATAACTAGAAGAATCAGTAGAACATGATTCAGAATGAGGACTCAATCAAGGACTAGGAGGATGAACTTTAACTTAGCGAGGAGGAGTAAGATGTCCTAAAGGAAACTAGGGGTGTAGGCCATGAAGTCTCCATGAAAAATTCCTGGGTGGTGCAATGATGTTAATACAAAGATGACACAATAGATTGAAAGGGGATGATAGGAGAAAAAGAGAAACAAACAACAAGAAAATACCTAGTGCAGTGGTACCAAGTGTAAACTAACTATATTAAGATGCTACTCTAATTAAAGCAAACATGTACTATCAAAGAGAAATTACCTCTAGCCTATAGGTGATCTAAATCCTCAAACAAGTCCTAAATCTATTTTTTCATATGGCCTTCCAAAATACTTCTTACTTGACAAAATCTCGTTCCTGCAAGCAAGAGTTGCCCAGAGTAAGGTGGGGTAGAGAACCGATTGCTACCCACAGCTAGTCTTATGGGGTTTTTTCCTAAGATTGGTCACTACAGTTATATTCATCCCATGGGGTTGGTCAAGTCTTGAGCTTCTTCATGATCAACCACAGCACAAGATTCCCTGCCATGGGTTGGGTAGCCTCAAAGAGAATCGCTCGCATTTGAGCTAGCCTAACCCCCTATGAATCGGGTTTCTAACGTACTCTGTATTTAGACCGTGGGATGGTGAAGTATTTAAAGCTCCCTAATATGTCAACTTATATATCTCAATGTAAGCAATCGATGGGTTTTATTGGAATCCTATCCCACCCATGCTACACCTAACTACATAGATTGTTTGGCCCTAGTTCCCAAGTGGGCTTAATTTATGTGTGTTGAATTATTAAGGTGTAGTGTTTCAAGTCTTGGCTTCGTGGTATTAACCAAGATCAATTTCACTTAGGGTGTGAGTGTGTGAAAAGTTAATTGAGCATGTTTTATGATCCCATGTGTTGCTAAAAGAAAGTGCCGAAAAACTATAAAAATTTATGTAAATGGATAGTAAAATAAATAGCCAATCTAAGCACACAAAACCCACCCAAAATGATCCATGTGGATGTTGGTGGCCACCTGCCTATTCCACTTGGACCCCCACCACTGCCTCTTTCAGTTTTTTAGTTTCCTTAATCATATTACAATTTACTATTTTTGGAAGTTTTTCGAGTCCTGAACTTCCAGAGTTGTTTTGAGTGTGCGAAGTTTATTTGGGAGGCACACTACAGTTGGGTTGTAGGACACTTTGGTGTGGAGAAAACTTTGGTTGTACTACCAAATTAATTTTATTGGCCCAAACTCCAACTGGATGTTGGGAAATATATCAAATCCTAAACTTCCTCCGCCATCGCCAAGCCAACGATCAAGAAGCAAGGCCTGTACACTCCTCTGCCTAATCCCATCTAGCCGTGGGAATCCATATCTGTGGACTATATGTCTGACCTCCCTTCTACAAAGCATGCCAAGGACTTTGTATTTGTGGTCATGGACATATTTTCTAAGATGGCTATATTGGCGGCTTGCAAGAAGAGTATCAAGGTAGAGGAAACTGCCAAAGTCTTCTTTCAACGAGTATGGGTACATTTTGGGATCCCAGAGACCAATATATTAGATTGGGGTAGCAGGTTCTTGAACAAATTATGCTCAAGCCTCTAGACACTATTTGACACCAAGCTCACCAAGTTGACTTCATTACATCACTAGACTGATTGTCAGATGGAGGTCGTTAATAGGATGATAGTGCACATACTCTACATGTACAACTCCAAGCATTCACGAAGCTAGAATGAGAGTCTTCCATATGTGCAACACATTTATAATATATCTCTCAATAGCTCGACTAGTCACAGTCCCTTTCAAGTGGGTCTAGGATTTCGACCATTCTGCCCGATTGATTTTGCCATGCCTCATGCGACTACATAGACAGAATCCACACATATATTTTCTGAGGCTGATAAAGCGACCATATTTATTGAACACTTCCAAAAAATCTTCCAGTGGTTCACGATATCTTGGAGAAGTAAAATTCCAAGTACAAGCAGTGAGATGATCAACATCGAGTGCCACATAAGTTTCAGGTGGGGCACAAAGTTTTGTTGCATTTTCAGAAAGAACGCCTTACAGGAGCCCATTAGAAACTCAAACCAATTTGATATCGTATTACACCATTACTAAGGCTATGGGAGATAATTATTTTGAGCTCAGTATTCACCCATTCCTTTGCTTGCACCCAGTGTTCGATGTGGACCGCCTTCGACCATACTTCCCACCGTTACTGGACACATAAGACATTGCACAACAACTAACACCAACATAGTTAAACCCATACTTCATGGAACAAGCCACAACTGATCAGATTATGGACACACAGGTCAAGAACACTCGCCAGCAGAAGATCCAACTATATCAGGTTATCAAAGCTAGCCAACTCCTACACCAAGGCAAGTGGCTCACTAGGGACCAAGTTCAATAGAAGTTTCCCCATCTCATGGAGGCACTCAATGCAATGGGGAACATTGCTTCCTAAGGGGTGAGGATTGATCCAGGTGGATGTTGGTGGCCACCCACCTATTCCACTTGGACCCCCACCATTGTCTCTTTTAGTTTTTTAGCTTCCTTAATTGTAGCACAATTTACTATTTTTGGTAGTTTTTCACGTCCTGAATGTTAGGGTCCAACCCTAACCACTTTATTTATGTAATAGGGTCGAGTCATAGTTATAGCTGTTTAAAGAGTCAATAAATCCCATATTAATAATTGTAAGTGGTTGACCCGCATTTAAGAAAGGGACCATAGTTAGTTGCAAACAGGCCTTGGTATTAGATAGATGGTATTGAAATAACCATGGTACTCCCCATTGAGGAAGGTCATGTCTTATTTTGTAATCGAGCTCTGCTTTACTAGAGGTTGCCCCCTCAAAGAGGCAAGTGAACATTGCTTTCATCTCTGAATAATAAAATATTAGTTGTTTTTCTCATTTTGTTCTATGTCCTAGGTTGTATTTCTTTGCATATTTGGTATTCTGGAATCTTCTCGCAGGTCAAGAGCATAACAAGTGGTATCAGAACACTTTCTAAGGCCAGTGGTATCTCCATTTTTGGCAGAATTTTTTTTAGGCTAGAGACATGTTCTAGCTTCTTTAACCATGGGATCTACCATTGAGTGCATAAACTTGTGGATTTGGAGAGGCATGCACATAGGAAATAAAAGAAGTGGTCATGCTTGTTGGACTCCCTTGTAACCCCTGTGGGTACCCCTTCAAGTAGTAGAGAATTAAACATAACCGCATGCAGACTGCCTTCCACGTACCCTCTGGGTATATCGGAAGCCCCCTAGGCTCACCTGAAACCTCACCGTAGATAAACTGTCAGTCATCTTGCTGCTATAGTACACCGAGAACAACACTAGGGTAGATTACTCATGTGTACGATAGGGTAGTCGAGTAGTACGGCTAAGGGTACGGTTGATCCTCCTTAGTTAGTGCCCTAAAATATTGGGCCGAGTATTATTGCTAGACCCATATGTATATTGCAATCTGTAGCACCTGACACTCCTTTGAGACCATAGTTCCCTCGACTCTCTGAAGATCGCCCATTATCTTATTTTCCATATCATATCTAGCAGTTGGGGTTCTATCGCCACAGCAATAATTAGATCCACCAGCTGAGGTTCTATCGCCACAGTACCATTTAGATCTAACAGTTGGAGTTCTATTGCCATCGCAGTCCAACTCACATTCAACAATTGGGGGTTTTGCAAGCAGATCTGACCATTTGTGCAGTGAGGGTTTTGGCTCTTATACCTTAGGGTGATTCTCACAGGACATTGGGCAGGATCAAGTTTTCTGGAAATTGGCCATTGCACTATTGATAAATGGGGCGTAAAACTCCATTCGGTGTAAGAAAAAAAAAAAAAACGTAGAGACTTAGTCCATAAAAATTAGGACGATGAACTGATTGCAGTGGTAGAATTCACTTGTCAACTTCAATTTTCAGGCGGTCCCAATTTTTTTAAAGTGGTGACAAGTGACCAAGATCTGCATATGGTAGAAACCAGAGCTCAAGCCATGGCGAACGAGAAGATTGAGAGCCTTGAAAAACAATTTGCTTTTTCAAGGACATGGCGGACCAGATGCAGAAATTCATGGAAAATTTCAAAGTGAGCACGTTGGGGTGGCATCCAGAGGCACATGGTATTAATGAAGACCTTGAAGGAGAATCTAGCCATCATATTCACTTCCATTGAAATCACCAACATTCCCACCCTCAGCCACCCAAGCTGGACAAGTATAAATTTGATGGCTCTAATCTGACAGTATGGGTAGCACAAATGGAACAATATTTCCTTTTGAATGATATCCAAGATGATCCAACTAAACTATGAGTGGGATCCCTTTAATTGGACCAAGAGAGATGGCAATGGTGGCAGTGGCATCAGAAATGATATCCCAAGAAAATAACTTGGCAGGTGTTCTCAAAATATCTTTGTGACTGCTTTGATAGAGACTCTAATTCTTTGGGTCGTCTTACTAAGCTCCGATAGACAGGCACGATAAAAGAATGCATTGTAGCCTTTGAGACATTGGCCATCTGCACACAAGGTCTGGAGATGAATTCTAATTGGAATGTTTTATAAGTGGTCTCAAAGAAGCTATCTAAGCACATGTCTGGATGCACCACCCACCTACATGGATAGACGCTTGCAACAAGGCTATTGAAGTGGAACGTGCTTTATCTGCCCAGTCTCCACGTCAAAATTTCATAGCCAAGGGATGCCCCACCCAGGCTCAATGCCCTACCCAAAGACTTAAGGTTCAAAAGGTGTCTCCAACATAAATGGCTGAAAGAAGAAAACGAGGATTATGCTACTACTGCGAAGACAAATACTGCCCTGGGCATAAATGCAAGGAACCCAAATTCTTTCAAATGGATGTTACTGATCACAACTCATCTAAGGAATCCCCACCCCTTAATGGACCAGAGGATGAAGTTAAGGAAACCCAGCAGGACAATGAACTCCTAGCTATGCCAGAGGAACCAGTTCTCTCGCTACATGCTTTGGCGGGCATTTATGCGCCCCAAACTCTCAAAATCATAGGCTTTATTAAACATCGCCCTGTAGTGGTATTGATTGATAGTGGCAACACTCGTAACTTTATCCATCAACGAGTCACCGAAGCTATTCAATGTTTTGTCAGGGAAGTCTCTAATTTCTAGGTCCAGATTGCTAATGGGGGGACAATGAAATGTGAAGGCGCCGCAAAAATATCAAACTTCAGATGGGAGACTACCACCTAAAGACCCATATGTTTGCAATTAACATGGGTGGTTGTGACATTGTCTTGGGGGTTGAATGGCTTTGCACACTAGGACCAATCACCATGGATTTCCAGGAGCTATATATGAGCTTTAAGAAGAATGATCACATGCATACGCTCCATGGACTTCAGGTAGGTGCTCCTTCTATCATCAGCTCGCATAGCATGGAAAATTTATTGAAAAAGGGCCATCATGGAGTTATCACCCAGTTTAATGCCATCCAGACCATCGAATCCACAACTCTTCATATTCATCCTCACATGCAATAGGTCTTGAATCGACACCAGCATGTATTTGAAAAACCTAAAGAGCTTCCACCCTCTAGAGGAGAACATGATCATAGCATCACTTTGGTCCTAGGGGCACAACCATCGAATGTGCGGTCATATCGATATCCTTTCACCCAAAAGAATGAAATTGAAAAAATCATCAAGAAACTCCTTGAAGCCAGTGTCATTCATCCTAGCATCAGTCCTTATTCATCACCAGTGGTAATGGTGCTAACGAAAGATGGAGAATGGCGCATGTGTCTAGACTTCAGGGCCCACAACAAGCTCACGGTCAAAGACAAATTTCCGTATCCCAGTTGTTGATGATTTGCTAGATGAACTACATGGTGCTCAATTCCTTACTAAGCTAGATCTTTGCTTTGGCTATCACCAAATATGCATGAAAGAAGTAGACATTCCCAAGGCTACTTTCCGAACTCATGAAGGCCATTATGAATTCTTGGTCATGCCATTTGGTCTCTGTAATTCCCCATCCACTTTCTAAATCCTCATGAATCACTTGTTGAAACCGTATCTCTGAAAATTCATCCTTGTTTTCTTTAATGACATTCTCATCTACAGCCTCACCTGGGAAAAACATATTCAACATGTAGACATGCTCTTGCAATTTCTCTGGAATCATAAATTATTTGTCAAATTGTCCAAGTGCTCTTTTCTCATGGAAGAAGTCAAGTATCTGGGCCACGTTGTGGGTCGTGAAGGTGTCCGGGTGGATCCCAAAAAGATACAGGAAATGTAATATTGGCCCCAATCAAAAACCTTGAATAGTTTGAGGGGATTCTTGGGTATCACCTGCTACTATCGCAAATTTGTCTGCAATTATGGTCACATTGCTAGACCCCTCACTAACCTTCTCAGGAAAAATTCATTCCTTTGGATTGATGCAACACAATAGACGTTTATGGCTCTCAAACAAGCCATGTGTTCCACTCCCGTATTGGCACTACCTAACTTCACCAAATATTTTTTGATTGAATGTGATGCTTCAAGTACTGGTATTGGTGTTGTCTTAATGCAGGAAGGTCTACCCTTAGCTTTCTCCATTAAACAACTGAGTGGGAAACATCTAGGACAATCTACCAATGAGATGGAGATGACAACCATCTTACATGTAGTAGATACCTGGCGACCATACTTATTGGGGCAGCATTTCCAAATCCGCATAGACCATCAAAGCCTCAAATAGTTTTTGGAGCAATTTCTATCCTCACCCGAGCAAAATAAATGGCTGGCCAAAATGCTTGGATATGATGATGAGATAATTTACAAGAAAGGGTGTGAAAATGTAGTAGCGAATGATTTATCATGCCAATTTAAGGATGAAAGCACCTCGCTATCAATCTATCTTCCAATACTAGATTGGATTGAAGAAGCTTGCAAGGAATGGTTTTCACATCCCTCTCTCTCCCAACTCATTAATAAATTGAGAGCAGATCCTAATTCCTTAGTTGGCTACTCTATGAAGGATGAGATTCTTTGCTACAAGGATATAGTAGTTATATCGCCGGCATCCTGCATCAAAACATGTATTTTAGCAGAGTTGCACTCATCTCTCACTGTAGGCCATGCAGGCTTTTAGAAGAATTATGCTCACACTCGTCATTCTTTCTTTTGGGCAGGCATGAAAATTGGCATTCTTACTTTTGTAGCTGAATGTGATGTGTGTCATAGCCACAAAGGAGAAACAGTCAATTCACCAGGCACCTTACAACCATTTCCCATCCCTGCCTCAATCTGGATGGATGTTTCTATGGATTTCATTACTGGTCTTTCGAAGTCATGCAACAAGTCATTCGTCATGGTGGTTGTGGACAAACTTTCTAAATATGCTCATTTTTGCGCTCTACCCCACCCATTTACCCCCACTTTGGTGGCTCAAGCTTTCATGGACCAGATCTTCAAATTGCATGGCATGCCCACTTCCATTATGTCTGATCATGACCCGACTTTCACTAGTAATTTTTGGCAAGAACTTTTAAAGCTACAAGGCACCCAACTCCAACTAAGTACTTCCTATCATCCCCAAACTGATGGTCAAACTGAAGCAGTCAACAAATGTTTGGAGGCATACTTAAGGTGCTTCACCTCAGAAAAGAAACATCAATGGGTACAGTGGCTACCTCTAGGTGAATGGTGGTATAATACTAACTATCATGCAGCCACCAAGATGACTCCATATGAAGCAGTGCATGGTCAACTCCCACCTTCACTTAATTCTTATATCCCTGGATTCTCTAAGGTGCAAGTAGTTGATCAACGCCTACAGAACCATGCAACCATGCTAGCCTGTCTCAAAGATAATCTCCATCAAGATCAGAATTGCATGAAGCAATAGGCACACTGTTAAGATATTTACCCAAGAACAGAAATAATTATGGAGAATCACTGAGAGAAACAAATATAAAAAATGACCAGCAATAACCATAAACACATAAATACACATGTTTATCCGGGAAAACCCCAAATCCGGGGAAAAACCCAAATCCGGGGAAAAACCCAATCATAATGAAATTTCATTATCCTTGGCCAAAACCCTGGCCAATCCGGCCAAGTGAGCTTTCACCGCTCACCTCCAGGCCCTTACGTTACAATGAAGT
>APFE030722227.1:0-39442 GCA_000404065.3 Pinus taeda | reverse complement strand
CTCCATTACATATAATACCATGGGCAGAATACCATGGGTGCACAATACCATGTGCCCCAAAACCATCACTATTTAACCTCGTCAACTTTTGACTCTATCCTGAGTCAAGTTTACCTAACACACACCAACATCGTTTAGAGCGCACATTTGAAGAAGGGGATCAGGTATTCCTGAGTCTGCAACCATATAAGAAAACATCACTCAAATACAAGGGTTGTCAAAAATTAGCTCCAAAATTCTACGGATCTTATCAAATAATTTTGTGCATTGAAGTAGTAGCCTACAAGCTAGCCTTGCCACCAACTTTAAAAACCCATCCAGTCTTCCATATATCATGCCTCAAGAAAGTGGTGGGGAACAATTGTAGAATTCATACTAGTCTATCTGAATTGGATGAAGAAGGTTCACTCCAGCCCCAACCTAAATAGGTCCTGGATACGCGAGAATGACATCTGTGCGGTCGCACGATCAAGGAAATCCTCGTCAAGTGGAAAGACACCTCTCCAGAAGATGTGACCTAGGAACCAACCACTATTCTTCAACAGTTTCTACAGATTCATCCTTAAGGACAAGGCTACTTTTTATGGGGGAGGGCATGTTAGGGTCCAACCCTAACCCCTTTATTTATGTAATAGTATCAAGTCTTATTTATAGTTAGTTAAAGAGTCAATAAATCACATATTAATAATTGTAAGTGGTTGACCTGTATTTAAGAAAGGGACCACAGTTACTTGCAAACAGGCCATGGTATTAGATAGATGGTATTGAGAGAACCATGGTATTGACACATGGTATTCTATGTATGAATCCTATATAAAGGATAGAGACTCCCCATTGAGGAAGGTCGTGTCTTATTTCGTAATAGAGCTTTGCTCTGCTAGAGGTTTCCCCCTCGAAGAGGCAAGTGAACTTTTCTTTCATCTTTGAATAATAAAATACTCATTGTTTTTCTCATTTTGTTCTGTGTTCTAGGTTGTATTTCTTAGCATATTTGGTATTCTGGAATCTTCTCGCAGGTCAAGAGCATAACACTGAACTTCTAGAGCTGTTTTGAGGCCCTATGATTTGAATTTAATAGAAACACAACAAATTTATAGATATAAGAATAAATACAAAGATGTAAAATAAATAACACTTCATTTCATTAATATCAAATACTGAAATATGCTTACAAATAAAATGGACATAAAACTAGCTCAAGTGGTGGTAGCTTATTTCTGAGAAGAGATGTGGTGGCTACATGCCTCTGAACTATGTTACAATGAGGTTTGAGGGCCTATTTATTATTGAAAAGCAATGTAAAACCCCAAACATCCAAGAACCTAACCCTAGGAGATGAAACACCAAACTATGGGCCTTGTTGGGGTAAATTGGTACATCAACTTCCTGGGGTCATAACTTTGGCATACAATCTCCGTTTGATGAGTACGATACCTTGTTAGAAATATCTATTCAAGAACTAAAACTATTGGCAAGAAATACGGAGTTTAGAACTACTACTAACCCCCAATGGTTTTTCCAAGAAAACATTGTTTAGGGCCTCAAAATGGCTCCAGAAGTTCATGACCCAAAAACTGCCAAAAATAATAAACTGTGCTACAATTAAGGAAACTAAAAAATTGAAAGAAACAACTGTGGGGGTCCATGTGGAATAGGCGAGTGGCCACCAATATCCATCTGGGTCATTCCTTCCCCCTTACAAATCAATGGTCCCCATTACGTTGACTTCCTCCATAAGATGAGTAAACTTTTGCTAAACTTGGTCCCTAGTGAGCCACTTGCGCCCTGGTGAAGGAGTTGGCCTACCTTGAAAACAAAATATAGTTGGATTCTTTGATGTTGAGTGTTCTTGATCTATGTGTCCATGATCCGATCAATTGTGGCTTGTTCCATGCATTCTGGATTTAACTCTGTAGGTGTGAGTTGTTCTGCAATGTCTGATGTGTCTAGCAATGGTGGGAAGTATGGTTGAAGTCAGTCCACATTGATCAGTGGGTGTAGGCCAAGGAATGGGGGAATGCTAAGTGTTGGGATGGGGTACCCTAGGTTAGTTTTGGGGCTAAAAACCCAAGGTTTTATGTAAATTTTGTAAAAATATGTAAAGTCTCTGCGATTTATGGACGCAGAGCACGTAGATAGTTAGAAGTCAAAAGGGGCTTTAGCCCCTTGATTATGTAAAATCGAGTCAGTTTTGATATCCATCCATGGTCCAGGGACCGTGGGGTTGTATGTAGAAAGCTATAAATAGGTGTATCTTCTTAGAGAGTCTAAGGCCTGGAGGAGATAATGATGAACGTAATGGGTCAATAGGAGATAGTGCAGAATTGAGTTGTAGAGAAGGTAAAGGCTCCACAGCTGAGTGCGCAAAGGCCTAGATAAGAGTCCATAACTGAGTTTGCAGACCGTTGCAGCTGAGTGCATAGGGTAGTTTTGAGTCTGTAATACCATATTGAATATCGATAAAGAAGACTGTTGGAGAAATTCATGTGTTTGTCTGCTAACTCTCATTATTAATGTTTGCGATACGTGCTGTAACAGAATAAATATATTTATGAATTATTGATGGATTAATGCACGAATCTGTTGGATAAATCTCCTTAAATGAATGCAAAACATGTTAAGCATTTAAGTGAAGCTTATAATATATTTTGTTATGTTTATTGAATACTTAAGAGCATCTGGGAAATTTCTGAACCAAGGCTAATGTGTGGTGCGCGTAAGTGGCTGACTTATTTGTTAAGGGTCCACAAAGGTCGATCATAGACCTTCACGGAGGTCTAAGAGCCGGATGAAGGAAGTTACAGTACCAAGCCCTAAGGGCTTAGAGATCTGTGCGAAAGAAGATTTGCGGCATAAAAGGACATCACACTAATCTCTGGATGGGGAAACTTGGTTCCAGCATTCCCCCATACTGCTTTGGGTGAGACATCAGTCTACGCTATGCAGGTTGATGCTAAAAGGACCAGTAGTGTAGGGTTTTGTTTGGTGCAAATAACTCTGAACCTGGGTCAGGACCCGCTAAGCCAACAAATGGTTCTATTATCGAGACCAGGATCTACATAAAGAGATGTGTGATGTCGCATCACTGGAATCTGACCAAGAAGGAAATTGATAAGTGGTTGCATAGGAAGATTCATGAATTTGTGGTGCAAGAGAACAGGAATATACGCCTGTCAAAGGAGCAGTGGTTGTATAGGTATTTGTATACAGAATACACAAAATTTTCTTCTACGCCTTTTTGATCTAACTATACAAGTGGATAGCTAAGTTGGTAGATGACAAAGAAAGATGGAGGCTTGAGGTCTAATAATGTGGACCCCAGAGCTAGTGTGAAGGTTGGAAGTCTCTAACTATAAGACCATGTGCACTGTTGACCACTGGCTTGATCAAATTATAGGAGGAGTCGCCACATAGTTCATGGTTGATACCTTAGTTAGCTACAACAAAGCAGAGCGACGCTTCTTCAAAGGTCCATGAGGTAAGTATATGATATCTTTGAATACATAGGTTAAGATGCTCTTGTGTGAAAATAGGTTATTCCATTTCCTTGATGTTAGGATCTACACGAAACGAATGATCTTCAGAAATTGAGAGAAAGAAAGCCCTGAATATAGCCCGTTGATTGGACCTCCTTTGATTGATGATGAGGAAACGACACAAGCCTCACCACGGAGTGTGATCTAGCTGATAAGACATGGTTTTTCATGGATACATCATCCATCCACCCCATCTCCACCTTCACCACCACAACATACACCTTCTCTCACATCACCACCACCACCTCCGTCGTTCAACATGTCGAATGCAATAAAGCTGTCGATTTTCAAGGGTATAGGGAGCAAAGACACAGATCAATTTTGGATCATCACTAATGCTGTATGGACCAAATAGCAGATCACCGATGACAACATAAAGGAGGCACACTTAGTTACCGCTCTGTAGGACCACGCGCTGACATGGTATATTAAGTATTGTGCTGATCATTCTTTAGCAACTTTAGCAGATACTAAGGATTCTTTAAACAAGGGGTTTAGTAAGCCTAAGTCTGACTCGCAGTCGGTCATTAGGTTAAAGGAAATCACAATGAGGGATGGCGAGACACCCTAGGAGTTAGATCAAAGGTTGAAATGTGTGATCCGCAAAGCTAATATGCAGCTCATAAATGGTCAGCACTGTGAATGGTTTATATCCTCGCTTCTGCCACACCTGAGGATTTCTTTGTCACGTCAGAAGATAGGAACTCATGCAGAAGCCCTCAAAATCATGATGAGATTGCATGAGACACCTATTCAGGACGTGACTTTGGGATTCCAACAGATTCACTCACAGCTGAAGAACCTCTACTTGGAACCACAGAGCTTGAAAAAAGAGAAGGAGGCTAAGCCAGAAGTGTGCAAAGAAGTTTGGTGCCTCAAGTGTAAGAGCCAGGGGCATGATAAAGACCATTTCCCTATATTTGTGAATTATATTACAGGGGGAGGATCGATTCCACTGAGACAGGAAGCTCGAACGGAGCTGAGTGCGTGCCCCGCGCTATGGTGTGATTATTTTCAGGTAGCCGAAAAGCATGTAACATATAATTGTAATTTGCTGAAAACCTTCATTCAAATACCACAACAATTATTCTGCAATTTTTCCAAATAAAGGGGCCATGATGAGCGCCAATGTCATAGCTACAAATTGATGATGGAAATAACACCTACCTATCAAATGCAGGCAAAAGCTCGTCCTCCAGATCAGGGAAATGGGGGAGTGCATGGAGGATATTAAGGGAAAGGACAAGGCCAAGGAGGAGGAGGACCTGGTACAGGGCACAATCAAGTTATTTTCTATAACTGTGGGATAATAGGGCACTACGCGTGGGAGTGTCAAAATCAGACATGCTTCTCATGTCAATGTTGTACTAAGTTTGATCACACTATCAAATAATGCCCTATGTTGATAGCTAAGATGCGGGAGAAGAATGCACAACCTCAAAAACCTACAAAGAACTTACAAATAATGAGAGCTGAGCCCCGTGAGGAAAATCTGAATGTAAATATATTACTAAGAAGCGTAGTAACAACAGGGGATGATAAGGGGAAACAACTTGAAGATGAAGGATGGGTTCGCAAGGCCCTAGAAAAGGAAGTAGGTTTTGATCTGGCACGTGTGAAGGAAACATTTATAGAATCCAAGAAAAGCTTTTCTGAGGCATATACTTTAGGAAGTTAGAACAAAGCAGTAGAGACCAGTGCACCTACAGAGGTTGATCCCTCTGTACTTACCACATTCCTGGAAACTTGCATGCAACTTCTGCATGATAGGAAGGTTGTGAGTGGCCTGCAGGAGTTGGTAAACAAGTGTGCTGGTAAATAAAATGCTCCTAATGGACACCACATAGTCTAGAAAATTGGCAAACATAAGGCAGTAACAGGGTGTGAGATGAGACTCACCGCGCAGATAGGAGATAATGAGATGGACCAGGTTATTTTGGATCTGGGGTCTGACACGAACGTGTTTCCTAAACAAACATGGGAGAGGATGGGTAGACCTATGCTATAGTGGTCTTTGATCCAACTTAGAATGGAAAAACAATAGAAGATCATCCCTATGGGACGGTTACATGGAGTAACAGTAGATATCGAAGGTGCGAGCGTGTCGGATGATTTTGAAGTAATAGAGATCGTTGATGATAGTAATCCATATCCCGTGCTCCTCGGAATCGATTGGGCCATTGACATGAATGAAGTCATCAACTTGAAGAAGCGGACAATGTCATTTGAAAGGAAATCAATTCAGGTAGTAGTACCATTGGACCCTGCTGAGGGACCACGCTATACTGAACCGGTTTGCGACTATGAAGAGAGTGATGATGACTTGGATTAGATCTACAAATTAACAGTGCGAGACCAAGACTGGATTAATCCAACAACTGATGGGAGGATTGCATGGGACCACTAAAGTTCCTATACCTCAGATTCAGATGAAGAATTGGAGCATTGGAAGAATAGGTTTCATGAAGTATCTACGCCGCACTGCAACATGATGACTAAATCGTTGCGTTGTGTCATAAGAGGTAAGAAATTTACCCTATTATGATGGTTTAACTAATGTAGATAATTTTTTGGATGCCTTTGAATGGGAGGTCTCTGAGGATCATCGCTTCCAAGCACTGGATTTGGCATTGCATGCTACACCTGCACGGTGGTGGGGTACACACAAGGAAAACTTTGATGAATGGCGAGATTACAGGAGGATGATGAGGTTGTGATTTGGTTGTCCTAAAATTCGATTGGCTGAAAAGTACGATGGGTGAAATGATCCACGCAATCATTTAGAAAAGTGGACTAAAGTATATGGAATAGAGCTACAGCTAGAGTGGGTGCACTTATTCTATCATACTTTGCATATAATCTCTATGAATTGGTACCTGGAAATAGAGATCTACCATGGCACCGCAAAGTGGGATATATTAAGGGAAGGATTCTTAATGACCTCCAGTTTTGAAGATGGGTTCGAAAGAATTGATGAATGTCTCCAGGAGGTCAGGAAACAATCTTCAGAATTCCATAGGATCCTTTGGAGTTGGTTCAACCAAATTGGAGCACCCATTTGTGCCATTCGTTGGAATGCTATAATGTGACTGCTGAGGGAGAGGATGAAGATCCAAGAAATATTAATATCCCACAGGTGGAAGGCCATCGCAAGGTCGAAGGTCCGCAGATAGAAAACTCGAAGATCACCGTGTTGTTGAAAACCAGGCAACTGAACATTGGTACTAAACCAGAGCCAAAATTTATGAAGATTGGGGACTACTGGGATTATGCCACAGTGCACAAAGTTGTTGAGTTGCTCCGCAAATACCAGGATCTATTCCCTACAAAATTTTCAAACCTGAAAGGCATCATAGGTGACTTGGGGGTGATGAAAATTACTTTGAAACTAGAAACGAAGCCTTTTAAGCAGAGGCTGTATCACCTTAATCCAAAGTACAAGGAAAATGTTCATTTGGAGTTGGATAAGATGCTAGAGGTAAGCATTATCAAACCTGTGGAAGAGTCTGATTGGGTGAGCCCAATGGTGGTTCAAGAAAAGAAACAGAAGGGAGAAATAAGGATTTGCATAGATTTGACAAAGCTTAACAATGCCTGCATCCATGATCCCTTTCCAATACCATCTACAGATGAAGTATTGGTCAATGTTAGAGGGCAGGAAGCCTACTCATTCACTGATGGGTTCTCTAGGTATCATCGGATTAAGATCGCACCAGAAGACATGAGAAAAACAACCTTCATGATAGAATGGGGTTGTTTTCAGTATACAATGATGCCATTTGGACTCAATAATGCGTCGGTGATCTTCTCTCGAGTAGTCATCATGACGTTCCAGGAGTTTGTTCACAAATTTTTGGAAGTATATTTTAGTGACTGGACAATGTTTGGGTTAGTAAAGTGCCATGTAACAAGTCTACGCTTAATGTTGGATACGTGTCGAAGATATCATATCACGCTAAACATGAAGAAGTGTTTGTTATGTCTCCCCTTTCGAATTTTACTGGGCCATGTGGTGTGCAAGCAAGGGCTGATGGTGGACCCTACAAAGATCGTGGTGATAGTTAATTTGGAGGCCCCAAGGAGTGTCAAATAGTTGCGCGCCACACTGGGCCATACATGATATTACAAAAAATTCATCAAGGCTTATGCTCAGATTACCATGCCTATGGAGAAACTATTGAAGAAGGATGCTACATTCTGCTAGGATGAAGAATGTCAATGCAGTCTAGATGTACTGAAAGAGAAGATGGTCACCATGCCGATCTTAGTATTCCCGAATTGGAAGAAGGAATTCCATGTCCATGTTGATGCCTCATGTATTGTGTTGGGAGTAGTGCTAACACAGGTCGGTGAAGGAGAGAAGGATCACCCTATAGACTTCATGAGAAAGAAATTATCAAAGGTTGAGAATAATTACTCAACGGCAGAGCGCGAAGGATTGGCTATGGTGTACACGCTTCAAAAGTTCAGGAATTATTTGTTGGGTGGACATTTCAAGATGTACACAGACCATTTCACCTTCAAATACTTGGTCAATAAGGTTGTGTTGGGGGGGAAGATCTGCCGATGGCTGTTGCTATTTCAAGAATATGACTTTGAGTTAATTGTGAAGCCAGGTAGGTTGAATGTAGTACTTGACCATCTGTCGCAGGTTGAGACAGGGGAGGAACCCACTAATTTGGAGGAAGGGTTTCCTGATGCACAACTCTTCATGGTGCACGTAGCAGACAATCATTTTGCAGATATTATCCACTTTTTTACTACTGGAACGACTCCAGAAGGATATACCAGTCAACAAAAGAAGGAACTTGTGGTGTGCATGGTAGATTTCCCGGTGATCATTGGACATTTGTATAAGATGGGCGCTGACAAGATCTTACGATGATATGTTCTAGACTTTAAATGAAATAACATCCTCGATGAAGATCATGGAGGAGCTGTGGCAAGACATTATGCAAGAAAAGCGAAAGCGCCGAAGATTTTGCGCTTGCGACTGTGATGGCCTACGCTACATAAAGATTTGAAAGTATATTGTAGGGCATGCGATGCATGTCAATGAATGGGCAGACCATCGTGAAGGGACAAGTTGTTGCTAAATCATCAAGTATCATTGTAGCCCTTTGAAAAATGGGAAATTGATTTCATTTGACCAATTCAGCCTCCAGGAAAAAAGATAGGTGTGCATTATATCATCACCACGACGAATTATCTAACCAAATGGGTGGAGGCACAAGCTGTGAAGGATTATACAGGGGCCATAGCTGTGAATTTCTTTTTTGAATATGTGTTAACCAAGTTTGGCTGCCCAAAAGTATTGATGAGTGATCGGGGTACACAGTTTCTCAACGAAATGATTAGTGTGTTAACTAACGATTTCCAGGTTTACCATCAAAAAAGAACTCTATATCACCCTCAAGCCAATGGGACAGTTGAGGCCTTTAATAATACCTTGGAGAACACACTAATGAAGATTTTTAATGCGCAATGGAGTGATTGGGATGTGTGCGTACCTGCAATACTATGGGCATACAGAACTACTTGCAAAAACCTAATAGGTCAGACGCCTTTCCGATTTATCTATGGTGTAGAAGTTGTGATGCCTATGGAATATATCGTACCTAGTCTCCGCATAGCAGCTTTCACATGGATGGCAGATCACAGAGTTTTGGGAGAGCGGATCACATATTGATGGAACTTGAAAATGACAGATTCTTGGTTCGATTCCATCAACAAGTACAAAAGGAGTACAAAAAATCATGGCACGATTGACACATCAAGCTATGCATGTTCAAGTTGAATGATTTGGTCTTATTGTATGATAACAAGTTCACTAAGTTTCCAAGGAAGTTTCAGATGCATTGGCTTGGGCCATATCTTATCAAAGAGATTACAGATGGAGGCGGAGTTCAACTCATAAAGTTGAATGGAGAACCATTTACAGGAAGGGTGAATGGTAGCCGATTGAAGCCATATACATTAGACCCAACTCAATGACTATATGGTGGTAGGACAAACTTAGTGCTACAGGCAGTTGTAAGGGAGCACAGGACTATAAACTACCCTGCCACAGTTAGAGGACTACGTGGCAGATTGGCTGCACAGAAACTAGTAGATTGGTTGCACATAAACTAGTGACAGTGCAATATCAGACTCTGCAAGAAGGTAGCTACGCTGTGGATGGAGGTGGCACGCAACGCAATAGGAAAGTGACCATTTATTATTTGATGGTCCGAAGACAAGTACAAAGAGTTGGATGGCGGCATTTAAGGCCAAGATCTATGAAAATCCACCACCAATACAACATTGATGATCATATTTTGGAGGGAACGGTTGGATGTGACTTCAAAAAGCCCTATAAATTATGGGTGGTGATCCAAACATGAACGCTTTGCACACTTGGAGCTTCATTTGAAATTCATTGTCTATTGATGAGCTGAGGCTTTTAGATAGAGTTCTTCTCCCACATGGATGTGTCCATTGAGGCCCATGAACTATTTATAGGGAAGATGAGTATGGACGCAAAAGTATCTAATGCCCCATGCCTTGAAATATCTAGTGCTGAAGCTATGCCTGCAATGCCCATGGTGCCAAGGATGATACAATCCATGTCTGAAGAAAAGTTGAAGAAGTCAGTACAGACATGCGCTTCCCCAAGGGCGCATACAGCGACCCCAAAGCAGAAAAGGGTAAACAGCCATGAAAGGTGTGAGGCATAGGCCGAGGTTAGTTGAGTTCAATTCGAACTCAATATGAAGATAACTGAGCTACAATTGAAGGTGAATCCATCGACTCTGTCGGCGGTTCGAGAGTAGAGCGGAGCCGTGATCAAGGAAGCACTGGCTACTCTGGATGCCACCACTGCAGAGTGCATAGCATTATTCGAGCAGGCTGCAGAACTGGTAACTACTCTGCAGGAAGACCCAACCCTGCAGAAGTTGAATATAGAAGCTAAGGAGCTGCAGAAGTAGTATGAGGAAGTTAGTGCAATGGCACACTCTATTTCTCCAGTACAACGCCTAGCCAAATTGCAGGAATGGAAGCAACTCCTCGCCCAGGTTGAGGTAGCATAGAAGAAGGAGGCCTTGCTTAAGGCCTAATTGGAGCCCTCGCTAGATGAAGCCTATTAGGTCCAAAACAACATTTAGGAGAAAATGACAAGCATGCAGCAAGCACAACAAAATGTGAAGCTAGCCGCGGAAGGACCGGCTATAGGACAACTTGTTGAAGAGATTAACCAGGTAGCTATGCAGAGTGTTGTTGAGGTTTCCGTTGTACAGGTGGAACTAGGGGATCTTCATAGAAAGATCATCACACCAATCAAGTGACTAGAGGGTGAGTGACGACCTTTATGTTCGGGAGCTGTTGGGATGGGGTTCCCGAGGTTAGTTTTGGGGTTAAAAACCCAAGTTTTGATGTACATTTTGTAAAAAGATGTAAAGTCTTCATGATTTTTGGACACAGAGCATGTAGATAGTTAGAAGTTAAAAGTGGTTTTAGCCCCTTGTTTATCTAAAATCAAGTTAGTTTTGAGATCCACCCATGGTCTGCGGACCATGGGATTGTATGTAGAAAGATATAAATAGGTGTCCGTTAGAGATTCTAAGGCATGTCATGGAGGAGATAATGATGAACGTAATGGGTCAATAGGAGATAGCACAAAACTAAATCATAGAGAAGGGAAAGGCTCCGCAGTTGAGTGCGCGGAGGCCTAGAGGAGAGTCCGCATCTAAGTGCACGGACCCTGACAGCTGAGTGCGCAGGGTAATTTTGAGTCTGTAATACCATATGTCACGCGGAATTAGTCGATCTTGCGGACAAGACAGACCTTCCTAGAATCTAATGAAGACCTAATGACAAACAAACCAACCAAACACTATCTTTCTCTAAATGCGCTTTATAAATAATGGCAAAAAAATGTGTTTAAGGGCCTACCTCATGTCCAACGCAAGTTTGGAGATGCCTTCGCTCCTTTGATCCAAGTAAGTTCCTTCGTCGCAAACATGCAAGCACAAACAAGGCAAACGATTAAATAGCACCTGAATATCCAATATTATAAAACATATTTAACATGAAAGTCAAGGAGTTCATGAAACAAATAGCATAAGGTACTTGTTGAGAAAAATGAGCTTGATTGTATTAATTCAAAAAGGATAGAACCTTACAACCTTTGCCTTGACGCTGTACAAGTTCCTTCCAGGGTCCAACAAGAAGTCTCCTCTACTTTGACAAGCTTCACTCACTCCCTAATGGGTCCAAAAAGGTATGTGATCTCTCCTCTTAAGCTCAAATAGGAAGTCATGATTTCACTAGCATTTACCCTCAAAAGTTCAGCTTCTAACCTCTCTAGCGACTGACCCAATGCCTCAATTTATAGTGCAATGGAGATCAATTACCAGCTCCTCCTTCAAAGGGATAGAGTCCTCCTTCAAAGGGATAGCTCCTCTCAACAAGGGATTAGTTCCTCCTATGATGTGGGATGCATGAAACACTTGGAGCGAACAATCCACGTAACAAATGCTTCTAGAAAACTCTAGAATTAACCCAAGATGAGTTTTTTAAGATAAAGATTGCGCCTTTTGACTTTTATAGGGGTACGCACCCTCCCTTTTACATACAGAGCGTATAAGTACGTAGATAACTTGAACAAAAGGTGCGGGCCTGCAGGCAAAAGTAAGAGAAAGTGCGGAACCAGATTTACATTGCTTTTTTGATGTCTTTCTCTCATTTCTCAAGCTTGTTTTGAAGAGCTGAGGTTTAAGACTTGCTTAGGAAGCTGGTATAGGTAATGATAGACCTACACCGACTGCAAATAATCAAGGTGACGATATTTTTGTGTAACAGATTGCCCCCTAAAGTGCGAAGTTTGTAGTATATGAGGATTTTTCATTTATCATATAGGAAGAGTGAAGTGCTTTATCATTTCGAGGATCATATTTCGAAGAGCCTGGTTGGAACCTGTAAAAACATTCAATGAAAAATATATATATGAGATCATATCATCGCTGAGGTAGGCATTCCCATACTCAGATAAAAACTGACTAAGAGACTGAAAACTGACTAGAAGACTAACTACTGCTCTGATATAGGAATGATCTCGTAACACATCATAAGTACAGACACATGTGGACACAGTATGGACGCAGCCATCTGTTTATGAATAGTCCATAATATAATGAATACAAAATTCCTCGCAACCTGGATGGTGGAAACTAGATCCAGGGTCTTCATTTCTACGTCCCGAACAGTACGATTCTATCCATGCGATTGAATGTGTCGAAGTCGAACATGGTAGAAACCGCTTGATTACCAGTCAATGATGTAAACTGTTAACAAGCGTGAGAGAAACCACCAATAATGACAATGGCTCTCAAAGTACTCAGCACAATCCATGAAATGTGATAAGATGTGTTGATGTCGAACATGTCATGGAATCCTTTGATCGAAAGTCGATGATGTAAACTGTCGTCAAAGGCGAGAAACCTGCCATTGAGGCATGCAGATTTCAAGGTACCGATGATTCTTAGATCATCTTTCTAGATAATGTGTCGAAGTCGATAGAAAGCGATCCGTCGCAGACAAGCCCACAACACGAAATCATAGATCAAGTTGAAGAAATTTAGTTGCAAGGACTGACTCAGGGATGGTCAAGATGGATGACAGACATTTTGCAGATGAATGGCTTATTTGCACTGAGCTCTTGAACACATAACGACACGACAGATGGTTTGGTGATGATTTGACCCAAAGTTAATACCCAAAAACCGGCTGAAGACTTTCAATATGGTTCGATCAACTGTTAGGTAAAGGATTTCCCAACCCAGGTGAATGAAAGTGTCGTGTTCAAGAGTGGTTATAAAGTATGACAAACAGACTCACTTTTCTCTCTTTTCCCCCACCATTTCTGGCAAGTACCTCTTTATTTTTTACAAGCTTGAGGAGGATAACGTATGCTTGATTATAAGCTCTCCCTTCAGGTGAGTCCAACTTAGTTTAAATGCGAACCCTAAGAAGGAGTGGTTCGTTCCTATTTGTAATAGAATAGGTCCTTTACTGTCGAAATTTAACGAGTCCAGTATAAGAGGAACTCGGCGTTTTTCATTTTTAGAGAGTCTGAAAAAACTAAAGAAGACTCGAAGGTTTGACGTTTTCGTAAATTTGTGTCTCCCAAGCCCGAAAAAGTATAAAATAATACTTGAGAGAACCGCTTGATCTTTTACGACCAAGGCGTACTTTTCGTTATTAGTGTCTTTGATCCGAAAAAGTAAAAAAGCGACCAAGGACACGTCGTTTTATAACCAATATCGAATTTGAAACGACAAAAATCCGGTGATCTTTTTATGTTTTTACGGTCGAAAAAGCATTGTAAATCGACCGTCTTTTAATTCCGTTTTAACGAGTTTAAAAGAAAAACACGGCAATCTTTTCATGTTTTAGGAGTCAGAAAAGGGCTTAAAAGGTGACTCTGGTTGAAAATGATAGATTTCGCCTGAATAATCCTGTTATCTTGCACAAAAACACAAACATTACTCATACATGCTTGAAAGAGATAAAAATGTCGAAATAATACCTTTTTAAAGTGAAACATAAACAAATTTGAAATTTATTTACTCAAAAAAATTATAAAAAGGGGTTTTACAATTCATTTTTACCATTTGTGATTTGGCTGAGGAAATAGTGCTTTTGCTCCGAAAACTTCCCGAGAGGATTGCGGAAAATCCAACCGTCGGAATCGGACGCCGTCTTCACCAAGTAATCCACATCATCCTCCTCTTGTTTTTCAACCGTTTAGTTTTTCAATTTAGTCATTTATTTGGTTTTTTAGGAGGTGTTTTGGGCGAAAAACCTGCGCTCAAGGTACGCAGGCTCACCACTGCGAACCTGCGGACCCCGACTTTTTCTCCATTGGGAAAAAGGTCGGGGTCCGCACCTTCCCTTTGGACAAAGTGCGGTCCCACGCACTGTGTCCAAAAGGAAGGGTGCGTACCCCGGCGCAAGGGTTTTCAACCAAAAATTCTCAAAATTGGACCAAAGAAAAACTTTTCTAGCATGCTAATTGATCTTTTGGCTTGATGTAGGGTGCTATTGGAGAGAACGCGAGCACGAGGATGTGGATGCAGCCGCATGGAATCATCAACCTTCGCTTGATGCTTTGAGGGCGTGCGGACTGTACAAATACTGGGCCATTCCTGGCATGAGGGCTCAGGTGGACTTCTTGCGTGGATGGTTGATAGGTGGAACGTCCAGGACCAGCGCTTCTTCATTGGTGGCCACCAGCTCAAGATTGAGACAGCAGACATATAATTTTTGACCAGTTTGCCTAAGAGAGGCGTTGACTTGACCCTGTTCGGGGCTAGGGCGGGTGGCCAGTCCATCGATAGCCTTCGAATAGAGTACTGCAACAGCCAGACTAGAGACAAAGGGATAGACATAAAGACATAACCCTTCCTGAACTCAAAGTAATTGCATTCACTGTTACTCGAATTTGCAGGGCTGCCACTTTACACATTGCCACCAGATCCCAGATGCAGATGGCAGTCGACTGCTTTCAGGGCACCGTTTTCAACTGGTGCAATGCTGCGTTGGCCAACGTGAAGGGCCAATTGACCAGGGCCAAGAACGAACGACTAAAGACTTTTGGATATGGAGCTATAGTCGTCAGCTTTGGCCTGGAGAGGATTCCTATGCTCATCCCGCAGCACCTTACAGTTGGAGTTGGGCATCCCCAAGAGCCCAGACTGATGCGATGGGTCGTAGTCATGGCCCGTCATCCTGACGAGGGGAACGAGGTCATCCGGTTCAAACCTGAGTTCTTCCAATGGTTGGAACACCAAGTCTTCTCTATCCAGGACTTTCCATATACTCGGATTGACTTTCGTGGAGACCCAGACATGGCACTCCCTCCAGGAGAGAAGTGGGATGACTCAAGTAATCATTTTCAACATTTCCTAATATTAAATTTTATTATTTTTACATCGTCTCAAAACTGATAATAATAATTTTTAAAATGCAAATGTCGGTCCACAGCGACCAGCCGCTCTCCGGCCTTTCGAGAGAAAGCAACCACTTGCACCAGCTCCAGCCCCACAGGACGAGTCAGCAGAGACATTGGCTGAGTTGGAGAGTCACCTAGAGTGCCTGACAGGGGATATTCCCGAGACGAGCATAGACGACATCCCTCGTCGGCTTCAGCGCTATGTGATTAGAGTCCTGGGACCTTTTAGGAGGTTCCTTTGTAAGGTGGCCCGTGCAATGGTTTCGTATCGAGATCATCACCAGTGATGGGATGATCGCTTATGTAGTCACATGTGACATTTTCTTTTTTGTACCTATCATTTTTGCCGATCATAAGGTGTTTTTCAACTTATGATCGAGGATGATGTATTTTTTGACACACTCCTATATATATATGATATCGTTATTACTGGCTTGTCTTGTTAAACATGTTATGGGATGTTTTTAAATTTACTTGTATGATTAGCGCACATGTCTACTTAACACTTGAGAAGAAATTGCGTCTGCTAATGTATTTAAAGATCTTGGAATATGCTGATATTCAATGTAATCAAATTCACGTTCCAAGAGACGCACTCTAAAAAATAATCTTAATAAAACTGGATTTCTAATGGTGTATATTCTATTAAGCTGTAATAAAACGAGTTCAGAATCTAACCTCACTATCATACTCCGAATCCCAAATGAAATAGATTCAGATAATAATTCCACCACTGGCCTATACTCTGCAATGTTGTTTGTTGTTTGACCGAGGCTTACCCCATGCATAGATACCAACTCGTCAGAGGGTGAATAGATAACCCAAGCTGCGGAAGAAATATTCTGTGTACTACGACAAGTGCCATCAGCGTAACCAATATATGTTTGGAGAGGCGTCGACATCTGCGACATCAAACGTAAAACCAAGATAAGCAGGAATAACGACGGGAAACTCAATCTCTAAGCTAAGCACACTTTAATCTAAAACACACCAGCTAGAAGAAAAACTAACCTAACTAAAAATCTCCACACTCGCCTTAAGCATAATATCTTTTCAGGTAAAGACCATTTCTGGGTTTACCTAAAGAGACCCCGTCAAAGCCTACCAACTCATAGGCCCCTTTTGCTAGCTTTCACTTGACAACAAAGGGACCATGCCACATAGGCACGAATTTTCCAGCGTCCAATTTATCATTTTCTTGATCGTACAAAAGGACTAAATCTCCTTCCAAAAAAATTTGAGGGGTTACATATCGATCATACTGAGCCTTAATATGTTTGGCATGAGATTCGATCGCTAATGCAGCATCGTGGCGATTCTCATCTAGCTGAGCTAAGTATAATAAACGTCTTTCCTCTTCAGAAGTAGCTGGAAGTAATTCGATGGCCATTCGTAATGACGGTATTTCGCATTCAATAGGTAACACAGCTTCCAAACCATAAACTAGTTGGAAAGGAGTGAACCCTGTTGATGTTTTGACTGAGGTTCGGTATGCCCACAGCGCTGAGAATAACATGTTGTTCCAGTTCGACCGATGAATCCCAATGATCCGTCGGATCATGATGACTAAGACTTTGTTGATGGCTTCAACCAGACCATTAGCTTGTGGATAATAAGGAGTTGAACTATCATGATGCAAGCGAAGCTGGTCTGTAAGTTCTGTCATCATAACGTTTCGAAAATGACGCCCATGGTCAGTGATAATCGCTTTTGGAAAACCAAACCTAGCCATTATATGATTGAATACGAAAATTGTACTTGTTTTGTCGTCTGCCTCAAATGTAGGCATCGCCTCGGCCCACTTAGTAAAATAATCTACCACGAGGATAATGTACACATGCCCCCCAGCCGAGTGAGGGTTACATGTAATATAATCGATACCCCATTTGGAAAAAGGACCAACGACAATTATAAGGTGAAGAGGAGCAGGTGGAGCGCACATCTTTCGATAAAAAATTTGACAATTTTGGCATTTGCGGACTGCAGTAATACAATCTTTAAACAAAGATGGCCAGAAATAGCCAGTGCGCAATATCTTTTGGGCAGTGGCATACCCATACATGTGACCGCCACAAGCTCCAGAGTGACAGTCATTTAAGACCCTTTCGGCTTCCTCATGAGTCAAATAACGTCGAAAAATAGAGTCTGCCCCCAGGCGATAAAGAGTATCTCCAATAATTTTGAATTGCTGGGATTGGAATCGGACTTTCTGATGGTCGGATCATGAAAGATCAGGCCGAAAGGTATTGGAATCGAACTTTCCGACGGTCGGATCGTGAAAGATCAGGCTGAAAGGTTTGGGTTTGGAGATAAGTGATGATATCTCCATACCACGTATCTAAAGTGCTGATCAGAAACAAGGATTCGTCCGCAATGGGCTCCTCCGCCACAGTTTCTAAATCAACACGGGCGAAGTCACACATAAGTTCCGCGAAAACTAAAGATTTCTTTGACTTGGACTTTTCAAATTCCAAATTAAACTCCTAGAAGATGACAATCCATTTGGAGTACTTGCCCCCCCAACAATTGTTTGGTCAAAATATAGATCATGGGTTTGCAATCAGAAATGACTGTAGTTTTGCATAATAAAATGTAATGATGAAATCGTTGGACAGCTTGAACAGCTGCCAATGCTAATTTCTTCACATGTGAGTATTTTAGCTCAGTTGGATTCAACGTGCGACTAAGGTAATATATCACATGTTCCGTACCGAATTCATCTTCCTGAACTAACACCATTCCAATGGTGGAATAGGAGGTGGCGAGATACAAGTAGTAGTCCTGGTTGTAGTTGGGAGGATGCAACAACGGTGCATGGGTCAACTCATGTTTTAATGCATCAAAAGATTTCTGAGCTATCTCATCCCAAAAGAATGAAGCATTTTGTTTCAACAACCGGGTAAAACCCTTAGTAATCTCGGCGTAGTTAGGGATAAATCGACGTAAAAAGTTTGCTTTCCCTTGCAAACTTTGGAGTTGGCGAAGACTCGAAGGAGGAGGCAATTTGATGATAGCTTCGACCTTCGAAGGATCGACATGAATGCCGGCTTTTGAAATTACAAATCCTAGTAATCGACTCGTTTCAATGCAAAACACGCACTTGTGGGGATTCAACCGAATCCGATAATGCCTACACCTCATGAAGATTGCTCGTAAATGGATAAGGTGATCAGCTCTATGTAAGGAATGAGCAGGAAAGTCATCGAGATAAGGTTGCACAAATGTGTTTTTATATCATGAAAAGCGTAAGACATAGCCTCTTTGAAAAGTTGTTGCTAGCATTCTTAAGGCGAAAGGTAAATTTGCAATAAGCAAATGTTCCCCATGGACAAATGAATGTCGTTTTTGGTTGATCGGCAGGTAGAATATTGATTTGATTGTAGCCTGAAAAACCATCCATAAAGGAGAAAATTTCACTGCCAGCAACAATCATCAATAATTTGATCGATATAAGGCATAGGGTAATTGTCCTTTTGGACATGCTCGATTAATATCCCCTATAGTCGATACAGATTCTTATTGTCCCTAGCTTTTTGTTCACATGAACAATATTCGATACCCAATCCATTAACGGGATTGGATAAATGAAACCTGCTTTTAATAGTTTTTCAACTTCGGCTTTAATCGCAGCAGCTTTTCTCGGGTGAATTTGACGTAAACGTTGCCAAACAGGTTTAGCGTCCGGGTAGGTTTTAATTTCATGAATTACGATTCCTGGCATTTCCTCATATGACCAGGCAAAACACGTCGCGGAATTCTTGAAATAGGGCCTTGTATGTTTTAATTTCATCATCCGTACAAGAGGCACCTATATGAACATTTTCAGTAATTCCAGGCTTAACTGAAATGTCAAGGGGAATAGTTTTAGAACTATTTCCCAAATTTAACTCAGAGTTAGGATGTTTCATTGGATTTTGAGTGTCCTTAACATATTTAGTTGTAAAGATTGATGAAAAATCGTTTTCAAAACGATCGCTCTTGGGTAAAAACGAAGACCTGTGATGTAGATCTTCCCATGGTAACTGATCGACACATAGCATTTCACAAATTTGCTCATCTGATTGAACAAGTTCGGAAAACGTTCCTAGTTCCGAGGTTGATGTTGAAAATAAGTCTTCATGGACTTTGTTCATTAAGTCGATTTGGGTTGATATTGGGTCGGAAAACGACTGCACAGCCTGATATGCAAATTCATACATACTCAAAGGCATAAGAGTACGAAATGAGTCAAACTTAGTGTCAAAAGGGATGATCCAAGGATCATCATTAACGATGGTTGCTGATGAAATCATATGAATTGTTGCAGTAGAAGACGATGCGTTGATAGGAGGGAACGGAAAAGTGCCCAGTAAACCGAAATCTTTAACTGACCCTACACCAACATCCCTATAAGGGATCATTGCTTTGCCAATGTGCTGAATACTTTCAGCAGAGGCTGGGTCAGATGAAAAGTATGAAAATTGGTCTATAGTTACGATCTTTCCATTATGAGGGAACTTAATAAGCCGAAAGACCGATGAGACAACAGCTGTCATAGCGTAAGACCAACTACGACCCAAGAGAAGGTTGTAACCTAGAGGGCATCAACCACCTCTACATCTAGATTAACGGTTTTTCCTTCAACCCCTATAGGTAGATCCTGTAAAATGCCGAACGGATGAAACCCACAGCCATCAAAGACCTTAAGAATTGTCTGGGATTGATTGAGTGAAGGAGAACCAAGTGATCTCCAACACTGTATCGACATAATACACGTGGAAGCTCCCTCATCAATCACAGTCCTATGAACAGGTCTAGTTTTTACTATCACTAGAATCTGGACAGCCATTTGATGGGGGAGATGCGGTGCACTATTTTCTAGATCAAAGATTATTAGGTTCGGGTCCTGAGAGTCAACAGCTCCTATAGCCGACCAAAGTAATTTGCGCTGTGCTGGACATGATTGCGGCACTTCCAAAGCCGACATTGCTAAGGGTGAAACAACTAAATCCTCAACAATGTTGTAATTCTGAGCTGCTCTCGCATGTGGAATGAAAGCAAACCTTCGAAGTACACCCTTCATGGGTGGTTTGATTACTAAGTCCGGGTTAGGTTTCTCGATCTGTAGCGGATTGGAACCGAGAGCTGAGGTTGATGGATTTGAATGAGAAGATTCTGCTTCCTTTCCATCAACAGGACTTTTACTGCCATAATCTTGTGATCAAGTCGCAATCCTTACATGAGACATCATCAAGATGGGTTCTTCATTGGCACTAGAGGATGAACCGATCATCTTACTATCTTGAGCTGGAAAACGATCCTTCAAGACAGCAGGAGTTTGGGAACCTTTGATGATTTTTGCAACCTCTGCCTGATGAGGGAAGTCTCTCGTATAATGGCCTTCATCACAAATGAGACACAGATAACGAGGTTTGTGCTTTTCTTCATAGGGTTCCACTTTTTCAGGTTTCTCTTTTGGATTTTTCTCTTTATTCTTCTTCTTCCCTTTCTTCTTACCACCGTTTTTAGGTTTAGCTGTAGAAGATTCTACAACGTGAATATCAGCAGAGAGTTCCACAGAAGATTCTCCTGTCGGGGAATCTGGAAAGGTTATTATAGGAGAAGAATTCTTAGAAGATTTCTTCTTACTTTTAGTATTTACCGTGCCAATCATACCATCAGCGGCATGAGACCCTGAAGGAGTAGCAATGATTTGATTTTGATTAGGTAAGTTGGGGATTTTCTCATGTAACGTACCTGACTGAGTGTAAACTAAGTCGAGATACTGCGCTTGAGCAATGACTTGCTCTTCAGTAAATACTCCGGCTTTAGCTACATCTTCAGTGATCTTAGGCAATAAAGATTTTACAAACCACTCAGCTAAGATTTGATCTGGGATATAAACATTCACTAAATGCCGTCGATGTCTCCATTCATGGATATGATCTGAGATGTTAGTGGACATCGATTGCTTTAATGAAGTTAATAACTCCGTGCCATTGTCATATACGACTGGCAACTGAAAATGAGTTAAAAACGAGGTAGCTAACTGACTAAAATCATAAAAAGTGGCTCGCGGTAATTCGATATACCATTTGGCCGCAAGACCAATTAGAGTGCGTTGAAACAAACGTAAACAAATAGAATCATCAGAAATGGAGTTGGATGCACACCAGAGATGATAAGTCATTGCATGGTTCGACGGGTCGTCTCCAGGTTTACCTTCGAATTTCGGAATGTCACTGGGCAACTTATGCGGCATTGGAAGCCAATATGGAAGATAATTGATTGGATCGTTCGTAAGACGCGTCAAGTCAGGTAAGTCCAAAGTTGCAATGAATGGTAACTAACAATTAGGGTCTCTGAAACTTAGGGTCTGCAAACCAGCCCCAGGAGGAGGATATCTAGGATAACTAGGAATGGGAATCGCATTCGGGATATTTTGTCCTCCTGGAAAACCAGGATTAATCGGACCATACTGGGGTTGCTGAGGTTGTTGATATGTATACCCAGGGTATGGTTGATACTGATAGGTTGGTTGCTGCGCAGTAGGACCATATTGAGTTTGATATTTTCCTTGGTATGGAGGTTGATTAAATTGAGGTTGAGAGGTAACAACCGTACTTCCTATAGGCATCTGGACCGAAGTCTGGACCGTAGATCCAGACTGAGGTAAAGAGGCCTGAGGAGAAGATACAGGAACAATAGAAACCAGAGCTGCTGATACTCCAGAAGAAGGTGGGGTAGATAGAGAAGATGTTGCAGTAGTTGCATCAGACATTTGAGGCGGAGTACGAGGCATACTAGGCCCAGCCTGAGAAGCTACAGAAGGTGCAAAAGTTTGAACGGTGGACTGGACAGGTTGCTGAGATGGACCAGCGACCATAGGTTGTCCAGGCTGAGATGACGACTTCACATTTGGTTGCAAGACCTGTTGATTTTGAGATGGATCCCACACCAAATTCGTTTCGGGGTATGGACCTTGTGGATACTGAGGACCATAACCGAGTTGAGGGTAAGGTTGATAATACGGTTGACCAGAATGCGGATGGTAACCTTGAGATGGGTACTGACCTTGGGGTTGATAACCCTGAGGCACGTACTAATATTGGGGTTGACCTTGAGGTACATACTGATATTGAGGTTGATTTTGGGGTGTATACTGATACTGAGGTTGACCTTGGGGCACATACTGATACTGAGGTTGACCTTGGGGTACATATTGAGTCTGGGGTTGACCTTGAGGAACGTACTGTCTCGTAGGTATGTACTATCCTTGAGGTTGTCCCCCAGGCGCAAATTGAGTACCTTGAGGCTGCCCCCTAGGCATATACTGAGTACCCTGAGGTTGCCCCCCAAGCACATATTGAGTACCTTGAGGTTGCCCCCCAGGCAGTAACTGACCACCTTGAGGTTGACCTGACATCATCAGAATTTCTTCTGCACTCAACGGTTTAGGACCACTGCTTCTAGTTAACAACTTTTGTTCGATAGGACGAGGAGACACTCTCGAAAAAGTACCATAAATGGATTGATACCCAGCAGGAACAGAAGGACCGCCATATAAATAGGCTTTCGGAGATTGGGAATACATGGATGACGGACTAGACATATTCAATGCAGGATAATGATCTCTAGGTGAAGGGTGATAAAAAATGCGAGGTGGTGTAAAACTAAGTCCCGAATTTTCCAAAAGATTGGTCAGTGAACGGTACCAATCAGTGCTCCTAGGCGGACTATAAAAAATCGATTCAGGCTCCCTAAACTCTAAAATAGGTCGATTATCCGGAAAAGGGAAGCTTTCTTCGATATCCGCAATAGCAAGCTCTTCGATCGCTATGAGTCCAGCGGGAAAGATCTGGGTAATTAACAGTTTCTACCCTGGAGAACTAGGACCACTAGGAGTCGGAGAAACAAACTCTGATACGGGAGTAGGAGCAACTTCAGATTCGGGCTCAGATACATCAGGTTCTTCACCTATATCACTAGTAGATGCAATGCTACCAGTAACCTCTGAAATTACTAATGGTTGAGAATCAGAATATTCTACCAAAGAAGGTTCTCCTTCTTCAGGTGACCCACTTCTACCGCTACTGGGAGATACAAGGACTCGCAAGCCTTCAAAGTGACTCGGTATGTCTTCAGGAGGTTGACCTCGAAGTCTACGAGAAGTCCTCAGTAAATCAGCCACATTAACAAACTCAGGGGATTGGCCGCGAAGTCTACGGGAATGTCTCGGTAATTCAGCCACAGTTAAAAAATTTTAACTACTTCACACGCAAACAAAGTAAAATCTCAATGAAAATCACCTAAAGTCTTCTAAAGAACCAAACAAATTGAATCACACGCCTAAAGAATCTAAGAGATCAAACACACACAAACAGTAACTTTCCTGACCGAAAACACTAGTTGGTGATGAAATCCAATGTCGTGGATTTCGATACAGAAATAGCGGTTGGAACAGTTACCCCGGAAACCTGTTTAATGAAGAGACTAGACTAAGTTTCTCCACTTAACCGTCTCGAGTGAAGAGAACCCCCCAGAAAATCCAAGTGAGTCTAGCCGACATCAGCTCCAGGTACAGTGGGATCTTCCCGCCACCGTCACCTTAGGAAGAATCCTAGAGAATAGGGTCACTAAGGTTATGTTGTGGTAAAAATACAACCCCCCCATTATTCATGCGTCCACTTCAAATAATGGGAACCCTTTCTATAAAAATTTTGGCTAAACACCTTTTTGGATTTTTATTTTAGTTGATTGCCCTACGCTTTTGTTAATTTTTAGTTCTCTTTGGATTCTTGTTTTGATTGCTTTGTTAGAATCGATTTTCTATAAGCTTCACATTGACGCTTGTTTCGCCTCATTTGGTCAGCTGGTTTGAAAATGACGCTCCTTTGAAAGTCTGATTATTTATGTAGCCTAGGTTAAAAATGCATAAAATGTACAATATCGCATTTTGTAAATAAATTAGTTCAATAAGGCATTCAGTTTAAATATTAACTCATAGAGAGTTTTACTAACATTTTTCATTTTTCGGCCAAATCATTAAGTATCGAGATTTAAGAAGTTTATTCCAATTTCTAAATCAATTATTAATCTCGAAAACCCAAAATTTTCGAAGTGGCTGTAGTCTATTTTTATTTTTACTTTTATTAAGATTGAAATAACTCTCATAAAAAAATAAAATCAAAATCAAAATTGATTTTTAATATTAAATCTCAGATTAATTAAATTAAATATTATTAAAATATAATTAATTTAATAAACTATTTAATATATAAATAAATAAAAATATATCGCATCAGAAATTTTATAAGATATATTTAAAAATCCCAATATCTCCACATCCCCGATGCCCCGATGCGATATCGCATCGGGGACTTTTGCATTGACACATTTTTGAAACCTCATTAGCTAGCCTCGATGCAAATTGCTGAAATTTTGAAAACCCCGAAAGGCATATGAGCATGATGCATTAATTCAAAGTTTTATTAAAAAACTTGGTATTTATAAGCCTTGACCTTCACGTGTGGCTCACGTATTAATTCATATTTTTTAGGAATGATTTATGTGAGTATCTTACCATAGGAGTAAAGCAAATAGGTAGTGGTAGTTTAATATTTAAATAATTAATTAAATTAAGGAAAATATATATATTTATTTAATAAAATTTAATTAAGATTTAAATATTATTTATTTATATTAATATTTTATAAATAGATAATATTTAATTAATTAGATATTTATTAAAACATAGTTATTAATAATTAATCTAGGGTCATAATAATAAATAAAATTAGAATTAATTATTAGATAACTAGAATTTTAATTTAGGATTTAATTTTTAATGAGAATTTTGATTTTTAGCCAAGCAATAGAATTTCCAGATTCATGTCAGATTTGACCCATCAACTTTGGAAGCTCATAAATTGAGTTATACTTGGCCAAATGAGGCCCAAGACGGCTCATTGGAAAGAGAAGATCAAGGAGAACATTTCTAAGGAGGTTTCACTAACCGATTTAATCATTTATTGGGTCAAAAATCAGGCAGAAGATCCAGCTCCGAATTTTGAAAAACAAAATCAATTTTCTGAGTTATTTTCTTCATTTTCATTTGTCCAAAGCCTCTTCTAATTGCAGATCCATTAGTTAATAATATCCTTGGCCAATCAAAATATCCCAGGCCTCAATAGAGAGCTTATATTTTATTTTCAATTATTTATTTAAAATAGAATTTGATTGGGTTTGATTTAATTGCCAGAAATGATATTTTGATTGCATTTTAATTTATTTTGATTTCTTTTGCAAGAAAATAGTGGAAGAAATATGGAGAAAAGAATCTCAATCAATGAGAATTCTCCAGAAATTGAAGATCAAGATTTTTGAGCAAGTAAAATTGGATTTAACAAATTTCTCTTCAACAAACTCTCCTCTCCAAAATTCCTTCACAGATATTATAAATAACAGATTGCAAAATGTAAAAAGGGTTGCTCTCCTCTGCAATTTTAGACTTCTAAAAGCACTACTGCAATAGGAATTTAGAGTTGTAAGAGAGAGGAGAAAAAATCTCAGATATGGGGATTATTGAAGATTTTCCCTTTGTATCTTGAATTATGTATGAGGGCCAGAGTTTGCACTATTGTGGCTTTAGTTTTGAAAACAGAAGTTCAAGCAATGTAAAGGGCTGTTGGAGACCAAGGACAGAGAAATGGATGCAATAAATTGGTATTTCTAATACTACTATTTCAAATATCAGTTTTAATTTTATGGTGACAGGAATGTGTCGTTTTATTTATGTTTGTGCATTATTGTCAATATGGGTAATTTGTCTCAATCTTGTTATTATGTATCTCTGTTTTTTATGGAATAATTTCTCATTTTTGAGTAACTACTTACTCTGAAATCTGTATTATGAAACCAATTTATTGAATAGTAATGTGTTATGAACTATTTCCACATATCATTATTCAATTATTGGATTTATTGATTTGATAATCAATATCATTTTTGTGAACTACTTCCTGTAATGTTATTGGTTTATTATTTCAAGTTTTAAGGTCTCAATAGAATGTGTTTTGGTAACCATAATATCAGTTAATTGAACTACTTCATTAACTTGATACTCATTATAAATCAGGCATATTTAAATCTCAATACTTTAATTATCTTTCTCTTAGTTGGGTTAGATCTATATCTGCCTAATTAAGATAGGATTTAGATTAGTTTCTTTTGCTTGCATCATAGAATAAGCTTGCATTTAGAGTAAATTCTACGTTCTTTTGAGTCCTCTTCTCAAAGAGGCAAAACTTTAGTTGTGGTTTGACTGAACCCAAATCAACATAAGGGTCATTCTCTTGCCTGATCAGCAAGGAGAAGTGATCTGATATCCCTGTCTATTGGTAGGAAAAGATACATCATAAACCAATAGCAATAGGGATAAGGTAACTGAACCTAGTTAAACCAGTCGGAGCCACCACACCAAACGGAAAAGAAGCTACTTTAAGGTCTAAACCAGGTGGTTATCCCCCAATGTTGTTGCAGCGATTTTCGAAGCATCAACTTTTTTGGCGCTAGAAGGAGGGCCTGAGATTTTTGTTTATTGGAGTCTTTTCAAATTTTAATATTTTATTTATTGCAATGGCTCCTCTTAAACTTCCAATTTGGAGTTGTATCCATGGACGTGCCTCCTCCAATACTCCACCCGAAGTGGTAAGACTCTTGTCTCAGGTAAAATTCAATGGTAAGAGAAATTCTTCTGCTTTTAACCATGTCTTTCAATTTCTTCAAAATATTTCAAATTATGATTTTCAAGGAATTGATGAAGGCATCTTATGCAGAATTTTTACTCTCACATTTGCTGCAAAAGCCAGAAGTTGGTGCAGAGCTCTTCCAGTTGCTTCAATCTACAGCTGGGATCAATTTGTTACAATTTTCATGTGTAAATTCGACGGTTATGATTATGAACAGGTATGTGAAGAAATTGAATATCTACGTAGGTTTGAAAATGAGTCTGTTAATGATTTTAATATTCGATTTCATTTGAATTCCTTAAGATTTAAAGACGAAGATAAACCTACGGAAGAAGAATCATTAGATTGGTTTGAATATATTTGTTCTCTTCCACCCATTCTCAATCCATATGAAATTAATTCAAGCTTTGTTCCATCCCATTACAATATAAATGAAAATCCCAACATGGATGTGCAAATAAATGGTGATGAAGCAGTTTCACAAAGCTTGGAAAATATTTCCATTCAAATGCAAGAAGACAACAACAGCAATTCTGGAGAAAAAGCCGCCTTGAAATCTGAAAGCTACTTTGAAGTAAATTCGGAAAATCAAATTGCAAATCAGCAAGTACAATCAGCAATCAAATTGCAAACTGCTGTACAAATTTGTGAATTTCTCCATGACAAGAAAACGCCAAAATCAGAGAAGTAAAGCACCGTTCTTCAAGAAAGAATACACACGCAAAGGAATGATCTGCAATCTAAAATTTATAATGACCATAATGCACAAGAGTTCTCAAACAGAGACAGTTTTAAATGCATTATTTCAGGTTCACATTTTTCCCTCTATTCTGATATTTTCAATGATGGTAATATTTTTCCTCTTGGTATTAATGATATTCTAGAAATTAAAGAGGATGATTTAAATGAATTACCATTAAATTTTTATCAAGATAAAGAAACAATAATTGATCATTCTTTTGCCATTAATGAACGTGAGATCCTTGTTCCTCCTTGTTTTGGTATATTGGATGAAATCGAAGGGAATTCCAGACAATCTTGTGAAGTCATTTATGATGTTACTCTAACATTGAGGATGTTGATTTCTATTCTTTTCAAGAGAATCCTCATGATAAAATTCAAATAACATCTGAGGATGAGGAACGCTTCAATTTAGGGATTATCCCAATTAATCCTCATTTTAGAGCAGCAAATTATCTTCATAATTTCACCATTCAAGAAAACATTCCAATTTATGATTCATATCAGGTTCAAACTCCCATTTCTATTCATAATCATAATTCGTTTTCTATTTCACAAGTTGGAATTCGAAATTATCCATATTTCATAAATCTAGCCAATCCTTGTGAAAGAGAAATTATTTCAAAACAATCCCAATTGTGCTATAATATTAGTTGTAAAAATAGTGATTTTATTTTATTTTTATTTCCTCAGTTATTTTGTTTAAATTTAGATTTATTTTCTTATTTTATTTTGCAAAATTTTCACACTTTTCGCTGGCATATTGAACACCTTACTATTAAACACTCAATTAATGCATTGCCCGATTGGGAAATTGAAGTTTCATATTATAATCATGAGCATCAAAAGATATCAATATTTCAATTTCAACCAATGCTAATGTTTCATCAAAAGCTTCTATTTTTTCAAAGGCAATGTTAACAAGAGAATGTATTTTTGCAATCTGGCTAGCAATTTAATTCAAATAATAATTTTCCATTTCATTTGAAAGATTTCCATCCATTTTTCATTAATTCATTTGAAAAATATTTGGAAATTTTTCTCTCAAAGAAAATGGTTAATAGCTTAACATTTGTACATAACACTAATAATTTTTTCCAGGCCTTTAAATTTGAAAACTCATATCCACAATTCGGCCTGTCATCTCCTCTTTTGAACATTTCCCAATCATTAATGGAAATCCATCCAAATTTTTGTGATCCAATCGGTAACGAATTGGAAAGGAAATTTCATGAGAAAGAGATTTTTAATCAGTTACTAACAATAATTGTACATTTTGATTTCATATTTAATTTTCTTAGTTTAATTAGATTTGTATTTTTATTACTAACATTTGAACTGTACATAAACACAGGAATAAAATTGAGAAAATGGCTACACTGGAAATATGACTATACCTAGTCATTTTCATGTATATGGTTCGAATAGGAGTAGAATTAATTTAGTTAGCTTGTTTTATGTAGTTAATTTATTTGCATTAGTTCTGTAGATTAAAAAATAAAACAAAGAAATCAACCTTTTCAATACATGTTCAGTGGAAACATTTTTCCTTATCAGAAAATTTTAATTCTTGCTTTCCTTTTTGAAATTTCTTATAGCGATATCTCTGCTCTGCCTATTTTGAATAATGTCTTGATTAGATTTAATTAAAATTGCACTTGGGTATCGATTGCCTCAAAGCCACTTTTCTTTATTTCGAGATTTCCTTCTAAGATTTTCTTTTGAAATTTATATGGTAAGGATTTGAGGATATAAAAGCTTCATGATCCCATTATCCCATGAGATGTCTGATTGACTATGATAAGCCTAATTCTAATTCAATCATTATTAGTCAGTCTAACTTGTCACGGTAATCATATGAAGTTCATATTATTTTCCGCTGAATTTGCCAAAAACTGATCTTAAGGATGCCCATTTTGTCGAGTGCACACATTTAAATCTGTTTTGATATTTTTCTACAATTACTGGCTTAATCTCATTATAATCTTTAGTTTATTATCTGATGCTGTAAAATGCATCATGTTTATTTACTAAAGGCATTATTGAACAGTCACTATAACAATAGAGAGTTTTCTCAAGATTAATTCGGAAAGAGCAGAGGTAATAAATTGTTGTTTCACTTCGAAAGGGAAGCATAATTTCATATTTATTTCTGGTAAATTTTATATTCTACGGACATCAATAAATTGATCTCATTTAGGCGGATTGCACACTTAGATTTAGAATAAATAATGAGATGATTTTAAACCAAAGGAAGAATTTGAAGATTTATGAGGTAAAATCCGCAGACAATTTCCTTCCAGGTACGCATTTACAAGTCCGTTCTCATCTCTTATTACTTTCTATTTTTCTTAGCTTATTTTTTATTCGTGTTCTATTTTATTTGCAGGATTTTATTTCTTTTCAAAACTTGAAGTAAGCAGCAAACTCATTTCAAATTTGCAAACAGGTTCAGGGAAATTCAATTTTGATTCATTAGAATTTAAGCATTTTTGTAGCTTTGCTTTCATTCATTAGAAAACCCAATTGAAATTTCAAGAAATATCATAAGACCATTCACATCATAAGATTTCATTGGAAGTAGTTCTTATTATTTCTTTTGATGACAAATTGTTTAATAAAAGACCTCCGATGTATTATCTTACTCATATGCCATATTGCATTTCGCATATCGGAGCTTTCCAAGTGAAGTATACTTCCATGAACATGAATCGCCGATCTCCGATAAGCAACTTTACCGATATTGCGATAAACACATAGTTCCAGACCCGATATGAAATTCGAATCAAATTCATAAAAAAATATCGCATCCGTTAAATCGCAATAATGGTAGGAACATAAATTTTAAAGGGTCGACATCTTGGATCCGATATGTTATCAAATTTTCATCATAAAATTATCGGGTCCACTCTTCATCGCATATCGACATATTGAGAATTCTTATATCGTACGCTTAAGATCGCTGATTGTGATTGCTGATTAGCCATGTATCGGCATCGCAACAATCATATTGTGTTATATCGGATACCCAAAGTTTGCCGATTGCCGATTAGCTACGTCATCCATCGCATCGCCGATATTGCAATCGTTTCATCACATTTTTATGATAACATCACTTCTTTGAATCTACGATGTGCGTTTTGCGATATGGGAAGCACGATGAAATTAATTCTCTGATCTCCGATATAATATTTCATTAATGATGCGATCGCTTCATTTCATTGCACATGTTCTTATCGGCAATTTGCCATTGCAATCTCTGATGCGATAGCTTCCAATGCATGCCTTTGAGCCATTAACTTTTAATCGATATATGGCATAGCAACAAAGGTGAAGTCTTGCAAATTAAAATTCAAGCATGGTGAAGAGACATTTGATGCAAATCATCCGATACAACGATGTGTTATTTTAAAAGCTAGCTTGGGTAATCATTATGGTAAGAAAGCAGTTAATGACGAATTTGCAGTACATTAAATCATTCTGATATATTTCAGTTTCAAATATATAAGTCTATAATTTAAAATGGAATTCAAGACCTCTCTATTTTCATATTTAAATTTTATCATCTTGGATTTGGTCTTGATTTTGTATATGAAACTAATAATATTTTGAGAAACAGTCATTACTGCAAATTCTCATTCTCATTTCTGATGCATTTGTTTTAATTTCAACTCCCTTGAGCATCAAGCATCCCATTTTTACATTTTACTGCTTGCTGTAGTGTAAGTAAAATAAATAATGATCTTGGGTTATAGGATTTTGGTTAGTTTGACTTCTTCAAGCTTTTAACGATAATTAAAATAAGAAGTAAGCTAGTTTGGAGAAACTGATACATTTCAGGTAAGATCAAAAGCAATTATCCAATGGTAAGATTCATATACCCACTTTCATTAATTTCCATTTCGTTGCATTAGTTTCAGTTTTTCTGATGTACAAATCTATTTTGCAGCTCTTCATAAAAACTTTCAATCCTCTGTCGGATCATGTTTTTGAAGTCCATATTTTTCTTCTAGCTTAATTCCAAGGAGCAACGATAATCTTCATCGAAACAGCTACACCGAGAAGTTTCTGAACCTTTAATCTTTTTCTTTAAGCATTCATTTTTTAGCAAATAATTAAGATGATGCTTGGAAACAAGAAGATTCATATCAAACAGAAATTATTCATTGTGGCTGAATTTTACAATCACTGTTATCTAAAAGCATAAAGCATTCACAACTCTGCAAGGTATGTTTTTTCTAAATCTCAACATAAGAAGGAATGATTACATGCTTATTTTCTTTTTCTTCATATTGTTGGAGACATTGGTATAAACATTCTTGTTTGAGTTTATCTTGCGAGACTTGGATTTTCCTTTCCATTTTTAGAGATTTCTTTGTTTTTATTTTTGTTCGCTGATTTCTTTTCTCATTGTAGTATAAGAATTCTTTTCCTTCGGATTTCATCTTTGATTTTGGTGACTTTGCCATTATTTATATGGAAGGCTTATTTGTTACCTAACAATGGTCAGGATACGTGGAGAAAAATTGTTAATAGTCACCTATTAGCTTTTTCTTAAATATCTTAGTAAAGTTTGATTTTCTTATTATAAAAGTAGACATACTTAAGGAAAATATTACCAGTCAAGAGAAGTTGGCAAAGTATCATAGAATCTGAAAATTTCTTTTTCATCAAACTGTAATCGTTTTGAGATTTCAAAATTTTATTAAGATCTTTCAAAGTTCTATTATCAGTCAAGAAAAGTTATTTATAACCAAGTAAAGACACTTTACAGCAAAGCACCTTTAACTCTGAAATTGTCATTCTTAACTCTTAAGGAGTCAATGATTCTCCTTGTCCCAAAGAGTCTTATTTTTCTAGAGAATAATCCAGAAATATTTTTAAACTTAAAAGATAAGAGGTCTCATCGTGAGCCTGCTTACCATGATCATAGGGAAAAATAGACTGAGATTACCAACACTGCTAAACAAACCAAGGTAATGGCTTATGATTGCAAACAATTATAAGACAAGGGATCTCATCACGAGCCAGCTTGTTTAGTCCAATTTTAACCAGTGAATGGCATTGTCAACTATCTGGCTACCATACTAGGACAATGGCTTTTAAGATTTAATAAAAATAAACAAAATAAAAAGTAATACATATATAAATGGATTTATCTCTAGGTCAATAATTCTTGAAAAGATGGGATTCTGAATCATTGATGTTTGAAAAGGTAACCCTGCCGAGACTATAGATGTTTGCTGGCAGCAGTGGCTCTACCTATGACAAAGGAGTATATTTTAAAAGCCAAGCTGTAAAGTGACCCCTGCTTTATCTCTACAGCTAATTAATGACTGATATAGAGTTTTGAAATATCTTAATTTATGAGGAATTTTAAGAAAAATTACAGTTAGATGATTCTGGTTTTTATTCAGACTAATGAACCTAGTCAAGCATTTCACGCAAAATTTTCTCTTCTTTAATTATTTTTACTTTAATTTTAGGGAAATCTCATTCATAACAAAGAGAGATAACTGGTTCTTCTCCCGTGTGTCGCCATTGTTGTGGTAAAAACACAACCCCCCCATTATTGATGCGTCCACTTCAAATAATGGGGACCCTTTCTATAAAATTTTTGGCTAAACACCTTTTTGGATTTTTATTTTAGTTGATTGCCCTACGCTTTTGTTAATTTTTAGTTCTCTTTGGATTCTTGTTTTGATTGCTTTGTTAGAATCGCTTTTCTATAAGCTTCACATTGACGCTTGTTTCGCCTCATTTGGTCAGCTGGTTTGAAAATGACGCTCCTTTGAAAGTCTGATTATTTATGTAGCCTGGGTTAAAAATGCATAAAATGTACAATATCGCATTTTGTAAATAAATTAGTTCAATAAGGCATTCAGTTTAAATATTAACTCGTAGAGAGTTTTACTAACATTTTTCATTTTTCGGCCAAATCATTAAGTATCGAGATTTAAGAAGTTTATTCCAATTTCTAAATCAATTATTAATCTCGAAAACCCAAAATTTTCGAAGTGGCTGTAGTCTATTTTTATTTTTACTTTTATTAAGATTGAAATAACTCTCATAAAAAAATAAAATCAAAATCAAAATTGATTTTTAATATTAAATCTCAGATTAATTAAATTAATTGTCATTTAAAATAATAATTAATTTAATTAAACTAAATTTAAATATATAAAAATAAAAAATAAAAATATATCGCATCAGAAATTTTATAAGATATATTTAAAAATCCCAATATCTCCACATCCCCGATGCCCCGATGCGATATCGCATCGGGGACTTTTGCATTGACACATTTTTGAAACCTCATTAGCTAGCCTCGATGCAAATTGCTGAAATTTTGAAAACCCCGAAAGGCATATGAGCATGATGCATTAATTCAAAGTTTTATTGAAAAACTTGGTATTTATTTCAAGCCTTGACCTTCACGTATGGCTCACGTATTAATTCATATTTTTTAGGAATGATTTATGTGAGTATCTTACCATAGGAGTAAAGCAAATAGGTAGTGGTAGTTTAATATTTAAATAATTAATTAAATTAAGGAATATGTATATTATTTAAATTTAATGTAATTAAGATTTAAATAATTATTTATATTTATATTAATTATTTTAAAAATAGTTAATATTTTAATTAATTAGATATATAATAACCATAGTTTATTAATTAATTAATTTAGGTCATAATTAAAATTAAATTAGAATTAATTATTAGATAATTAGAATTCTAATTTAGGATTTAATTTTTAATGAGAATTTTGATTTTTAGCCGAGCAACAGAATTTCCAGATTCATGCCAAATTTGACCCATCAACTTTGGAAGCTCATAAATTGAGTTATACTTGGCCAAATGAGGCCTAGGACGGCTCATTGGAAAGAGAAAATCAAGGAGAACATTTCTGAGGAGGTCTCACTAACAGATTTAATCATTTATTGGGTCAAAAATCAGGCAGAAGATCAAGCTCCGAATTTTGAAAAACAAAATCAATTTTCTGAGTTATTTTCTTCATTTTCATTTGTCCAAAGTCTCTTCTAATTGCAGATCCATTGGTTAATAATATCATTGGCCAATCAAAATATCCCTGGCCTCAATAGAGAGCTTATATTTTATTTTCAATTATTTATTTAAAATAGAATTTGATTGGGTTTGATTTAATTTCCAGAAATGATATTTTGATTGCATTTTAATTTATTTTGATTTCTTTTGCAGGAAAACAGTGGAAGAAATATGGAGAAAAGAATCTCAATCAATGAGAATGCTCCAGCAATTGAAGATCAATATTTTTGAGCAAGTAAAATTGGATTTAACAGATTTCTCTTCAACAAACTCTCCTCTCCAAAATTCCTTCACAAATATTATAAATAATAGATTGCAAAATGTAAAAAGGGCTGCTCTCCTTTGCAATTTTAGACTTCTAAAAGCACTACTGTAATAGGAATTTAGAGTTGTAAGAGAGAGGAGAGAAAATCTCAGATCTGGGGATTATTGAGGATTTTCCCTTTGTATCTTGAATTATGTATGAGGGGCAGAATTTGCACTATTGTGGCTCTAGTTTTGAAGACAAAAGTTCAAGCAATGTAAAGGGCTGTTGGAGACCAAGGACAGAGAAATGGATGCAATAAATTGATATTTCTAATATTAATGTTTCAAATATCAGTTTTAATTTTATGGTGACAGGAATGTGTTATTTTATTCATGTTTGTGCACTATTGTCAATATGGGTAATTTGTCTCAATCTTGTTATTATGTGTCTCTGTTTTTTATGGATTAATTTCTCATTTTTGAGTAACTACTTATTCTGAAATCTGTATTATGAAACAAATTTATTGAATGGTAATGTGTTGTCAACTATTTCCACATATCATTATTCAATTATTGGATTTATTGATTTGATAATCAATATCATTTTTGTGAACTACTTCCTGGAATGTTATTGGTTTATTATTTCAAGTTTTAAGGTCTCAATAGAATGTGTGTTGGTAACCATAATATCAGTTAATTGAACTACTTCATTATATTGATATTCATTATAAACCAGGCATATTTAAATCCCAATACTTTAATTATCTTGCTCTTAGTTGGGTTAGATCTATATCTCCCTAATTAAGATAGGATTTAGATTAGTTTCTTTTGCTTGCATCGTAGAATAAGTTTGCATTTAGAGTAAGTTCTACGTTCTTTTAAGTCCTCTTCTCAAAGAGGCAAAACTTTAGTTGTGGCTTGGCTGAACCCAAATCAGCTTAAGGGTCATTCTCTTGCCTGATCAGCAAGGAGAAGTGATCTGATATCCCTGTCTATTGGTAGGAAATGATACATCATAAACCAATAGCAATAGGGAGAAGGTAACTGGGCCTAGTTAAACCAGTCGGAGCCACCACACCAAATGGAAAAGGCGCTGCTTTAAGGTCCGGACCGGGTGGTTATCCCCCAATGTTGTTGCAACGATTTTCGAGGCATCAATAGGTTACCAACAGAAACAAATATACCTGGGGGAACAGTCTACGATCCGATACGCACGCAAGGGCAGAGTAGCAAGCTCAATCCCCTTGAAGGCTCCTCGACATAAGCCGAGGTTTACCAACAAGTGACCCCAGGCTCCTCGACAATAATCCGAGGTTTAACATTTGTAATACGTGAATATCTGGCGTCGTTCCCAATGAGGAAGGATTGATTCCCACACTAGTTCGGACACGATCTCGTGCTTCTCCTTTAAGGGGAGCTTTCCCAGAGCATAGATGCAACAATTGGATTTCTCCTACCACAAGATAAAGCTACTTGTTTGTTTTACCATCTTGGAGAGTTAATTACTCCCTACTCCAAGATACTAGCCTAAGTTATATTGGTGTATTAGAACCCTAGAAACAAAAAATTTGTTAGATCGATTTTATATTAAGTGTGATTTTTAGTGGTTTTTGATTAAGTCAAAAGGTGATGGAGATGAAACTTATGGTGTAAAGATTCGACTCAAAATCACTACAAAAATGCACTTAAGATGACTAACTAATCTTTTCTCTTCAATGAAGTTCTAGCTAGGAAAGAGTTGGAAGATGCAAATACTTAAAAAACACAAATCTTTCTTTAACGATCAAATCAAAAGAAGAGTATCTATTTCAATGCACTCAAAAACGAGACAACTAATTATTTCCACAAGAAATTCTCTTTTCATTCGAAAACTCAAATGCTACTAAGAACAAACTTTTTTTAAAAGAGACCTTTCATTTTTGTTAAAAAACATTTAAAACTATAACTAAAGCAAATCTTTGAGAAAACTATTGAATAAAGCAAACTTAAGATCTACAAACTAAGAAAACCTACTTGAAGTAAGAAGCTTACAAAAAGTTTTTTTGAGGATGTTTTACTTGGTCACAAGCAAACCAAGGACTAATTTGTCCAGAAACACAAATAAGTCAAGAACAACAAATTTTGTTTTCCTTTTGAAAATGAAAATCCAAACTTTCAATCACAAACTTTTTGAAGTTTTGTAAAGAGAAAACTCAAAGCAGATTCCTCAACAAGGGGAAATTTCATAAATGGTCAGACTCTCAAGAATACTGGTAGACACTAAGGTGATCTGAAGTCCCTACAACCTCTAAGCTCAGAGCCACTACACAACCAAATCGAAAAACAAACTCTACAAGCAAAACTCCTAGGAATTTCACCTTAAACCCTAATGCTAATGAAATTAAACCAAGGAAAGATTTCAACCAGTCACATGCAGGTATGGGCAGAGGATAACCACTAGAAAAACAAAATAAAACTAACTGAAAGAGCAAAAGTCAAAAATTTCAAAAATTTAGTAGGGTACGCAGGAGCAGAGCTTACCCAGGTGCGGGTACGCTCTGTGCACAAAGTAAAAGTGTGTACAGGTACGCACTGTGATACAAGTGCAGACTGCGGACTTCGACCAAAGTAATTAAAAATAAAAAACAAAGCCAAATCCACTAAGTCTACCCAAAGCCACACACAACAAGCCAAAAACAGAAACAAAAAGGCAAGTTTCTCAAGTCAAAGAAAAACGAGAAAAACAATCAAGTCCCCAGTGGAGTCGCCATTTTGTCACGCGGAATGAGTTGATCTTGCGGACAAGATAGACCTTCCTAGAATCTAATGAAGACCTAATGACAAACAAACCAACCAGACACTATTTTTCTCTAAATGCACTTTATAAATGATGGCAAACAAATGTGTTTAAGGCCTACCTCATGTCCAACGCAAGTTTGGAGATGCCTTTGCTCCTTTGATCCAAGTAAATTCCTTTGTCGCAAACCTGCAAACAAAAACAAGGTAAATGATTAAATAGCACCTAAATAACCAGTATTATAAAACATATTTAACATGAAAGTCAAGGAGTCCATGAAACAAATAACATGAGATACTTGTTGAGAAAAATGAGCTTGATTTTATTAATTCAAAAGGAGAAGAACTTTAAAACCTTTTCCTTGACGCTGTACAAGCTCCTCCCAGGGTCCAACAAGAAGTCTCCTCTACTTTGACAAGCTTCACTCACTCCCCAATGAAGCTAGAAAGGTATGTAATCTCTCCTCTTAAGCTCAAATAGGAAGTCTTGATTTCACTAGCATTTACACTCAAAAGTTCAGCTTCTAACCTCTCAAGCTACTGACCCAATGCCTCTATTTATAGTGCAATGGAGATCAGTTACCAAGTCCTTCTTCAAAGGGATGGAATCTTCCTTCAAAGGGATAGCTCCTCCTAACAAGGGATTAGTTCCTCCTCTTATGGGATGCATGAACCACTTGGAGCGAACAATCCACGTCAGGAATCCTTCTAGAAAACTCTACAATTAACCCAAAGTGAGTTTCTTAAGATAAAAATTGCACGTTTTGACTTTCACAGGGGTACGCACCCTTCCCTTTACATACAGAGCATATAAGTATGCAGATATCATGAACAAAAGGTGCGGGCCCGCAGGCAAAAGTGAGAGAAAGTGCGGAACCAGAGTTACATTGTTTTTTGATGTCTTTCTCTGATTTCTAAAGCTTGTTTTGAAGAGATGAGGTGTGAGACTTGCTTAGGAAGCTGGCATAGGTGGTGATGGACCCATATTGACTGCAAATAATCAAGGTGACGATATTTTTGTGTAACAAATTACCCCCTAAAGTGCGAAGTCTGAAATAGATGAGGATTTCATTTATCATATATAGGAAGAGTGAAGTGCTTTATCATTTCGAGGATCATCTTGCGGAGAGCCCGGTTGGAAACTGTAAAAACATTCAATGCAAAATATATATATGAGATCATATCATCGCTGAGGTAGGCATTCCCATACTCAGATAAAAACTGACTAAGAGACTGAAAAACTGACTAGAAGACTAACTACTGCTCTGATATAGGAATGATCTCGTAACACATCATAAGTACAGACACATGTGGACACAGTATGGACGCAGCCATCTGTTTATGAATAGTCCATA
>APFE030722224.1:483-43301 GCA_000404065.3 Pinus taeda | reverse complement strand
CCTCTGACGAGTTAGTATCTATGCATGGGGTAAGCCTCAGTCAAACAACGAACAACATTGCAGAATACATTACAGTGATTGAAATATTATCTGAATCCATTTCATTTGGAATTCGAAGTTTGATTGTTAATTTAGATTTGGAAGTCATTGTATTACAACTTAATTGAGTTTATGCCATTAGAAATCCAGTATTATTACGATTATTTTTGAGATTTCGTCTTTTGGAATGAGAATTTGATTACATAGGATACCAGCACATTCCAAGTTAAATACATTAGCAAATGCAGCTGCTTCTCGAATGTTAAATAGACATTTGCATTAAATCAAACAGTAAATTTAAAAACATCTCATAACATGTTTTGTGAGATAACCATAATAATAATATAGCATAGCATAAGAGTGTGTCAAAATATACATCGTCCTCGATCATAGGTTGAAAAACACCTTATGATCAGCAAAATGATAGTATAAAAAGTCCAAAAATGAGTACAAGGAAATCATCCTATCACTGGTGATGATCCCAATAAGACACCACTGCTCGGGCCACCCTACCAAGGAACCTCCTAAAAGGTCCTCGGACCCCAATCACATAGCGCTGAAGCCTAAGAGGAATTTCATCTATGCTAGCCTCCGGAATATCTACAGTCAAGCACTCTAGATGGATCTCCAACTCGGCCAAGGTCTCTGCTGATTGGTCCTGTGGGGTCGGTGCTGCGGCAGCTAGTTGTCTTCGATCATAGGGATGGAGAGCGGCTGGTCATCGTGGACCCACATCTGCATTTAAAAATTTTTACTATTAGTTTTGGGACGATTTAAAAAAAAATAAAAAAATACATATATAATTAAAATGTTGAAAACAATTTTACCTCTATCATCCCATTGCTCTCCTGGTGGAAGAGCCATGTCAGGATCACCACGATAATCCATCCCAGCATATGGAAAATCCTGAATAACAAAGAGTTGGTTCTCTAACCAATGGAAATACCCTAGTGTGAATCGAACAACCTCAGTACCCTCTTCAGGATGGCGAGCCATTACTGCAACCCATCGCATAACCTGAGGATCTCGGGGAAGTCTAGCCTCAATAGTGAGTTGCTGTGGAACCAGCATAGGTACCCTCTCTAGGGTAAAGCTGACAACTAACTAACCATATCCAAAGTTCTTTAGCTGTCCATTCTTCCCCCTAGTGAATTGGCCCTTCACATTAGCCAATATAGCATCGCACCAGTTGAAGATGGTGCCTCGGAAGCAATTTACTACCATGCGCATCTGAGAACCTATAGCTAGATGAAATGTTGCACTCCCGCAGAGTCTGGTAACAGTAAAAGTAATCACCTTTAGTTCAGGGCAGGAGATGGTTTTAACATCTATCTGTTTGTCTAGATTTTGGTTATTACAGAACTCTAGTCGGAGACTAGCGACAGATTGACCACCTGGCCTAGATCCAAACAGAGATAACTCTGCGCCTCTCTTGAGCAATCCAATCAAAAAGTATATGTCATCCGGCTCGATTTCGAGCCGGTTGCCACCAATAATGAAGCACTGGTCCTGTATGCTCCACCTGTTCACCATCCATTGTAGAAAGTCTACTTGTGCCCTCATGCCAGGTATGGTCCAAAATTTGAATAGCCCGCATGCTCTCAATGCCTGTAATGAAGGTGGATGGAGTAATGCAGCTTCATCCATGTCCTCGTGATCTCTTTCCCGCCAAACAAACATCTTGTGTACCTACATTGCAAAATAGGTGGATTAGAATTTTCATTTCAAAATTCTATGGGGAAAAAATGAGGAATCTAGGGTTTAAAATCCGCGTTCCGTGGGGTTCGCACCCATCCCTTTAGAGACAGTGCGTAGGTGCGCACTTCTCCTTAAGGACAGGTGCGACACCCTGACTTTTCTATGTGCACAGAAAAATAAGGGTGTGCAGGGGCCACATGGCACCCTTCCGCAACTGCCACGGGCGATTTTTTGCCCTAATTTTCTTCTAAAAATCAATTTCTAAACCCTAAAACAAAAGTTTAAACGGATTAAATGCAAGTCAGGGACAATGTGGATTACCTGGAGAAGACGGTTCTCGATTCCAGCGGTCAGATTACCAAAAGTTCTTACTTTTTACTCCAAAGGAAAACGGTAAAAATGAACTTGTAAAAGCCCTTTTTATAAGATCTTTTGAATAAATAAATTAAATTTATTTATTTTTTACTTTGAAAAGGTCATTTTTGGTGCATTTTTATTATTTTTAAAATAGACGTGAGTAATGTTTGCAGTTTTTGTGTAGAATATTGGGTATTCAAGTGAAATTGGTCATTTTCAACAAAAAACACATAGGATTCCTCTTTAAGCTTTTTTCTGACTCGTAAAATATGAAAAGATTGCCGAGTTTTTCTTTTTAGACTCGTTAAAACAGAATTAAAAAGAGAGTCATTTAACAGCTCTTTTCCGACCGTATAAACATGAAAAGATTGCCGGACTTTTGTCATTTCAAGTTCGATATTGGTAATAAAACGACGTGTTTTTGATCACTTTTTTACCTTTTCAGATTGAAGGCACTAATTATGAAAAGTACTCCTTGATCGGAATGATCAAGCGGTTCTCTCAAGTATTATTTTATACTTTTTCAGGCTTGGGAGACACAAATTTACCAAAAAAGGACAACCATGGAGTTTTCTTAATTTTTTCTTCTGACTCTCTAAAATTGAAAAACGTCGATTTTCTCCGGTACTAGACTCGTTAAAATTTCACAGTAAAGGACCTATTCAACTACAAATAGGAACGGACCACTCCTTCTTAGGGTTCGAATCTAAACTAAGTTGGACTCATCCGAAGGATGAGCTTATAACCAAGCAAATGTTATCCTCCTCAAGCTTGTCAAAAATAAAGAGGTACTTGCCAAGAAATGGGGGGGAAAAAGAGAAAAATGAAACTGTTATTTTATACATACTTTGATCGTTTGAAAAACTTTCCATCAGCTCTTTGAAACACGACACTTTATCCACCTGGTTGGGAAATCCCTTTACCATAAACAAGTTAATGAAGCCACATTGAAAGTCTTCAGCTGGTTTCCGTGTATTAGCTTTGGGTCAACTGTCACCAAGCCATCTGCAGTGTCGTTATGTGTTCAAGAGGTCTGTGCAAATAAACCATTCACCTACAAAATATTTTTCATCCATCATTGACCATCCCTGAGTTAGTTCTTGCCAAATATATTTCTTCAGACTTGATCTATGGTTTTGTGTTATGGGTTTGCCTATGATGGATCACTTTCTATCGACTCCAGCTCATTATCTAGAAAGATGATCTATAAATCGGCAATACCTTGGAATATGCATGCCTCAATGGCAGGTTTCTCGCCTTTGACGACAGGTTGCATCATTGACCTTCGATCAAAGGATTCTATGACGTGTTCGACATCGACTCATTCATTCACATTTCATGGATTGTACTGAGTACTTTGACGACCATTGATATTACTAGTGGTTCCTCTCACACTTGTTAACAATTTACATCATTGACTGGTAATTAAGTGGTTTCTACCATGTTCGACTTCGACACATTCATTCACATGGATAGAATCGTACTAGTTCAGGACGTAGAAATGAAGACCCTGGATCTAGTTTCCACCATCTAGGTTACGAGGAATTTTGTTATCATTATATAGTGGACTATTCATAAATAGATGGTTGCACCCATACTGTGTCCATATGTTCCTACTTATGGTGTAATACAAAATCATTCCTGTAGTAGAGCAGTTTTAGATAGTTCTTAATCAGTTTTGATCTGAGCATGGGCATGCATACCTCAGCGATGATATTTTCACATATATATATATATATTGTGTTGAATGTTTTTTACAGGTTCTGACTAGGGTATCCACAGGAAGTTCCTTGAAATGATAAAGTCCTTCACTCTTCTTAGATGATCAAAAACCATCCTCATATACTATAGACTTCGCACTTTAGGGGGGCAATCTGTTACACAAAAAATTGTCACCATGGCTTTCTATAGTTTGTGTGAGTCTATCAACACTCATGCATACCTCCTTTGCAAGTCTTAAGCCTCAGCTCTTCATGTCAAGCCTTGGAAATGGGAGAAAGACCTTAAAAATATCTCAAATCTTGGTTTCACACTTTCTCCTAGCATTGCCTGTGGTGCCGCACCCAATGGTCATGTTTCCCGCGAACCTAACCACTCTGTCTGTTGAGTAATGGGTGCAAACCCTTATAAAAGTTAAAAAGACGTGAGTTCATTCTTAAAAGCTCATCTTGGGTCAGTTCTGGACACTTCTAGAAGGAGTATTACGCTGGCAAGTCTGCTCCACCTTGGTTCATCCATTCCATAACTAAGGGAGATAACTCCATGATATGAGGTGCTTATTCCATTGAAGGAGGAACTTATCTCTTCAATGGTGGACCTGCAACTCCCTCCATTTGTACTATAAATTCATGCATTGGGCTAGTTGTAGGGGAGGTTGAAAGTTGAAGATTCTTGACGGAATATGCTGCTGGAAATTAGACTTCCTTTTTGAGCTTGTGAGAGGAGAGATCACATACCTTTCATGTCATTTGGGAAGTGAGTGAGGCTTTTCAAAGTAGAGGAAACTCCTACTGGACCCTGGAAAGAACTTGTGCAACATCAAGGCAAAGGTTGTAAGGTTCTTTTATTCATAGATAGTTACATTAGCAATCAAAGTTTTGTTTTTCTCAATGAACTGTCTCTAATGGTTTATTTTATGAGCTCCTTGATCTTCATAATGAACATGTTTTATTATACGCAGGTATGCTTTGATGTGTGTTTGTTTGTGTATGCAGGTTATTAAAAGGGTATTGCTTGAAGCTATTGGGATAAAACTGCTACAAACAAGTGTTGGACCGAGGTAAGGTCTGTTACACCTCTTAGTATTCATTTATGAATTGAAACATGTTTAGAGAAAAGTAGATTTACTTGTGCTCTTTGTTGCTAGATATCATTCGATACAGGGAGATCGGTCTTGTCCGCAAGAACGATTTATCCGGCCAATAGTCCTTCTTCTTGCCTCCATGACAAGAATCTAATTTAATATTGAATTTCTTTTGCTTCCCTTTCTTTTCTCACCATATCATCCTCAACAACAGTAATCTTGACACTTGCAATCTCATCTCAACAATGGGTGAAGTTGTTCAAGTACTTCGAAATAGAGTCGCCCTTCTCACTTTTGATCTTTCTGAGTTTTTCCTTCAGTGCCAATTTCCTATCGTCAATTCTATTTTGAAACAAGTCCATCAATGCCTTCCACATTGCATATGGAATTTCTTTACCCTGGAGACTTAAGACAATGTGGTCTCAAACCCCTTCCAGAATAATCCTCCTCACCTTTGCCACACACTTTATCCATTCAACCATACCTTTAGCATCTAACGCTAGAGGCTTAGGAATGTCATGATCTATAAATTCCTTGAGGCCATTGTCTTCGAGCACTGCCTCCATCTTGTCCTTCCAGGCTATGTAATTCAAGTTGTCTTCTAAGGCATACTATAGTCTCAAACCGTAGAAAGCCATATTGCCGAATCTAAAGTATGAAATGCAAATTAGATTTTCACCTGCACAAAAAACTCATATTTTCCTCTTCTATATTGTCCTCAACTTTGATACCATGTATATTTTTACTGTAGATTCAACAACTTATGTGATATGCTAAAACACAAGACGAGAATCTACTCTACTCTTTAGCAAAAACCAAAATTGATCGATGAAAACAATAAGCAGAAAAGGAATACTATCAATCACACGTAACACAATATTTCTTTGGGGAAAGAAAATACTAAAACCCCCAAATATCTATATTGCATTAACCAGAAGATCTGAGAAGAAAATACAATGCTTGTTCAACCTAAAAAATTCTTGCACAAGTACAATCTATCTCTCTGCCTCACAAGCCTGCTCAAGCCAACACTTAGCCAATTCTATTGCCTTCCAAGCCCCAACTTCCTTGTGCAATCCCTAGAGGGATTAACCCATATTAATTGGGAAATCCACTCTCCATAAATGTGCAATCCGAGCAAAGGTCCTCAATTGATTGCATGCACCATCTGTACAACTCAGAAAATTATACAACTGATAGTACATTGACCCTGAACTCTACTGTCAACTGGGTCTTCCTATGAATTGACATGCATGAGTTATTTATGAGTGAATCTTCATTTAACTAGTGTGGTATTTGCGATGCACTGGTGCACTACTCCACTATTAGACCTCTACTAGTTCCTCCAACAGTTAGAACTAGTTAAACTAACTATAACTCAATAAGGCTGAGTTATCTAATTACAACTCAAAAGAACTCAACATGTGCCCCTAAAATTTAGGGATCATTCTACATGACTCTAGATAGACTTCCAACTCAAATTTCCAAATTCAATTAAGTCATTTTAACTTAATTAACTATTACAAGTTGCTATGAAAATAGAACTACAATTTAATTCACAATTTAATTCAGGGCAAATTAAATTGGAATTTCTTGTTTCTATTTTTAACAATAATGTTGGGAGGATGGAATCAATACGAAGTTGATATATGCCACGACTTAAACATTAAGTATCTGGTTTTGAAATATCTAAATTCTTGGATAAATTTTTAAATTATAACTTAATCGTATATATTATAAATCAGTGATTGTTTAGTTAATATTATGTTGCAATATATGTATGGCTAGAGGCTTGGAGATCCATGCCTACCTGCAAACATTAATTAAGATATTCTTTATGAAGGGACCATCCAAGTCATATATATGTATTACGAATTTAAGCATTTGCATATACTTTGTCACATTTGATCTACCACAGAATCTATGACTTGTCCTTTTCAATCCCCTAACATTTGATTATGTTTTAAAAGTGGTGATACGAGATTCATATACTATAAACATCCAGCATACAAACCAATTGACATGAATAACAGAAAATATTGTTAAATTATATCACATGTCCAATGTGTCAATACATGCAGATCTTGGCACCCACTAAGAATTCACTTCAGTATTTGTTCTTTATGATATGTCTAGTCACCAAGTTAATGTGGGGATGGCTCTAAATTCTAAGCCATCACCCCACGAAATTTTTCGATCCTCTCCATTTTTTTGTATTTCGAGTTACTTTTTGAGGCTTGTGACGATTGGTAGGAAATGAGAGGTGAGGGCCTGGATGCCTGGACCTGTCACAACTAAAATATCTTGCTGAGTATATATGCATATGGGAAAGGTATGTCTATTCTTTAGTAGACTTGGCATAAAAGCAAGATATTAATTATTAAGTTACTTAGAAAATGTGTGAATTGATTTCCTTTCCTTCTTTATTTCCCTTGTTTTCTTTGTAATTTGGGCTCTATGTGGATTAACATTTTAAAAATAATAACTATCACTTCCTTCTCCACCCACCTTCTTCGTTTCTACTTTGCATTGTGACTATCATAGATTTATTTTGATATCTCTATGAGAAGGGCGTACTACAAAATAATGATACAAATCATAACTCCTTTAATTTTTTCTTTAAACCCAAAATTTCCCCTACACAACCCTCAAGGTTTTGTATAGCATTAAAAGGTCATCATTTTCGTGAGATTCACCACTCTCTTTCCATCATATATCAAAATTTCTTTCTGGTCTTGGGTATATTATTGTAGTCTCACATTTCCTTACCTGAGCATCATAATAACCATAAACTGCATGTTGAATTTGAGCACTCTCCTTATGTCAAAATCAACTTTTGTTTATCTTTTTCTCAATCGACTTCCCATAAGCTTCATATTGGTTGGGCCCTTGAGACTCCAAGCCTTGGGCCCGAATGATTTTGATAGATACGAAGCACAAAAGGTCTTCATTTGTTACGTTATTTCATTATGTCATTTCACAATGTTACGGGCCTTTAAATCCACAACTAGAAGCGATAATATTGGTTTTGAATAATGACACCTGAACACTGTCATTTATTAATCAAGCATAAAATCTCAATTTATCCTATACATGCCTCCTACTTATATATGGGCCCTTTTTTTGCGCTCAGCCCCAAGACCTCCATTTTGTTACTAGCTCTTTGCTTTCAAGAAAATTATTTTTGATCATGGATGATCCAAAATGATGCAACATGTCTTTCACTTCAATGACTTGGAAATTTCTAAAGCCATTATATATTCCTAAGTCATAAAGGTTTCAACCCTTCTCCTTGTTGACACCTAATCATTAGGATTGGGTGAATAAATACAATTGATGTAAATAAATAATAAGAAATATGAACAGTCATCGAGAGATGAAGTGAATAGTCTCCCTCATGTATATAATAAAGACCAACCTGAAGGAATAATATGAATTGAATTCGTGGAGTTACTACTTGGCCTAACATGGTATCAGAACCAACTCCCGAAATTAGTTGTAACTCCTTGTATCAGCTTTCTTTGCCATAATTATTTCCTGCACCCTCTGCGCTCCTTGAGTTGTTCATAATTGTCCTTTTTGTGCCCTCTGGGCTCTCTGCCATAATCATTATCTATGCCATCTCAACAGTTGGCACAGTTTTTCTATATGGTCGCAATAGCCCTCTGTCGCAATGTTTCCTCTACCCTCTCGATTTTCCAGAAGAGGTCTCTCATCGTCTTTCTTTTTTATAAGATCTTTTCCTAACATTTGCATCCATGAAATATCCCTCCTTATCCATCAATATGATAGTTTGCCTTCAGCCTTGAACCTTCCTTTTGCATTGATCGACCACAAAATGCTTTGACAGCATTGTAAAAACTGTCGTAGTTTTCTAGAAGAGGTCTCTCGTTGTCTTTCTTTTTCATAAGATCTTTTCCTAACATTTGCATCCATGAATATCCCTCCTTATCCATCAATACGATAGTTTTCCTTCAGCCTTGAAGCTTCCTTTTGCATTGATCGACCACAAAATGCTTTGACAGCATTGTAAAAGTTGTCGTATCTCTCATACTGAACCCAAACCTTGCAGCACAATGCAGATGTGATGGACAGCCTTGCTCCCAACAACATCAAGGTCTTTGATCTTGCCAAATTTTAAGAAAATTTTATGTGTAACCATAATAGAAACCTTTGAAGACAACCGTGGCTCTAAAAACCACCACGATGGAATGACTTCTACTGCACCACTTCCAAAATAAGAGTATCTGGATGTTGCATTATATTTCTCATACCATGCCCTCAACTTCTCGCTGCATAAAACTCCTCCCAACTCATTTTCATCTTCTAAAATTCATCCTCCATGGGAACCTATGCCGAGATCCGAGGTATTAGAGGGCGATGGGCGATTTGTCGAGGGTTTGAAGTTGCAGATCTCTTTGGTTCATCCTTGGAGCCAGTTGGTAGCTAGTCAAAATTCCACCCAGTATGGTCCGAGTTCGATTATAAAGGCAGGATATGACCCACCACTATATGCTCAGTATCAAAACGTTGTGGTATGGAGCGTTGTGAATGCTATCTTGCATCAAAATGCTGTATGGTATCATGCTGCTGATATATACCTCAGTTGAATGAGTTGTACAGTTTTTTGTGTATTGGAGCTGCTCCACAATATATTTAGGCTGGTATATTTAGGCTGCCATATATATACGCAGTCACCCACCATATATTTACGCTGCCTCACCCATATATATTCTATACTTTACCGTTGTCCAATTGAATGTATATTGACATATAAATTTATTATCTCGTCATATCAGAATTATATTTTTTCCCATTAGGAGTAAAAATTTTGCAGCAGAAGTATTTTGTGACAGTATGCATTCAATCACATCCATTGTGGAAATAGTTCTCACTGGCAAAGAGAACTATCCTGAGTGGTCCCGAATGATAAAACACACCTTCATTTTCAATTAGTTGTGGAAAGGAGTGTGCATTGGAGATGGAGACAAAGAGCCAAAACAACCTAACTCAGACAAAGAGCTTGTCATTTTGGAAAATAATAACAGCAAAGCTAATGCATTAATCGCAACATCTATAAATGAAGAGGTGAGTCGCCATATTTTTCTATTTTCAACTTCTTTCGAAGCCTTACAAAAGCTGAAATAACTCTATGACTCACATTCTGCAATTGAAGTTGTTCAACTCATGATTAAACTCTTCACTCTTGAATTACAAAATAATGATCCTCTTGCTCTTGCATCCAAAGTAAAATCTATAATGCATGACATCAAATCCACTAAGGTTGAATTGGATATTCCTCTTATCGCTTTCCTCAAGGCACTTTATCCTACTTACTCCAATTATCTTGAGTCCTTGCAAGCAAATGGAAATCTCAAATATATTACCTTTAACTCTCTTGTGAAAAAATTTGTTGAAAAAGAGAAAGCTTTTGGAAAGAAGAAAGCCCCATAATCTTCTGAAGAGGTTGTGTGCCTTTCTCATAAAGAAAAGAATCCTACTCAAGATTCTTCCAGAGGAAGAGGTGGTTGAAGAGGAAGAGGAAGATATTTCAGAGGCAGGGGGGGCAGACACTCTCAAGGAGAAAAGGCATATTTGCACTGCATACACTGCAAAATAAATGGATCACATGATGCCTCTACATGCAAAATACCTTGGGACAAAATTGAGTAGCAAAGAAATCAACCTAAAGGTAAAACTAATGACACAGAAAAAGGTAAAGCACCTGAATCTGCTCATTATGTAGTGGCACAATGTAATATTGGAGTAAATAAAGATTTATTTAATGCTTCACTTGCTTCTTGGAAAAATGATTGGTTGCTTGATTCAGGAGAAACTTGCCACATGACTCATAGAAAAGATTTTTTGAAGAATTTACTGACAATGTTGATAGAGTAGTATACTTTGCAGACCAATCAAAAATCAAGCCATCAAGGCTTGGCACAATCAGGCTTAAATTTCCTGGTCTTCCAGACTTTCTTCTGCATCATGTTCTATATCTCCCACAGCTGAAGAGAAAATTGTTGTCCTTGGTTCACATCCACCAGCAAGGTCACTCCATTCATATGTTTGATGGCAATCTTGAGGTGAGAAAAGCATCTAACCACTGACTTGTCATGAGGGGAATAGAAGCAGAAAGACTTCTCAAGTTGCAAGGTACTTCTACTCGTCCACAACATTTCTCATACAATTCTCATTATGAAGAAGGTACACTTCCATCAAGTTTATTATGGCATGCTAGATTTGTACATTTGAACTATGACAGCCTCTGCTTGTTGAAGAAAAATGGTGTTGATGGTTTGCCTACAATTCCTAGGAAATTTAAGCAATGTCATGCTTGCATTCTAGGAAAGCAGAGCAAATATTATTTTCATGATTCACATTCAAGAGCACATAGAAAACTTGAACTCATTCATTCAAATGTATGTGGTCCAATACATGTTCCTTCTGCAAATGGAAATAAATATATGATGACATTTATTGATGACTACACCAAAATGTGTTGTGTTTGTTTATTGAAGAACAAATCTGATGCTTTTCAAACATTCAATAACTTTCATAAATGGATTGAAAATGATGCACAATCTCATATCGGGTCTATTCGCACAGATTATGGAAAAGAATACACATCAAATGAATTTGAAAACTATCTTCGCCAACATGGGATCAAACATCAAAACTGTACCTTATAATCCCCAACAGAATGGTGTCGCTGAAAGAATGAATAGGACAATCTTAAATATGGTACACTCCATGCTCTTCTTCAAAAACGTAAAAATAATGTTTTGGGTTGATGTTGTTCTATGTGCTGCATATATAAAGAATAGATGTCCATATAATACTATTAGAAACAAAACTCCCTATGAAATGTGGTATGGCCAAATTCCTTCGGTAAAGAATCTCAGGGTCTTTGGTTCCACCTGTTATGCCTTGATACCAAAGGTACATAGAAATAAACTTGGTGCAAGAAGTCGTAAGTCTATCTTCCTGGGGTATTCAAACACCTCCAAAGCATACCATCTCTATGATGAAGTCAATAAAAAGTTTTTGTTGTATCTAGAGATGTAATTTTTCTTGAATCACCCAAAACTGATAATGTTGTTGAACGACAACTTGATCACTTGGATAGATTCGCAAATGAAAAATCATTTCAAGAATTTGATAATCAAATTCCACATCTTGAAGGGGGGATTCCTATACTATATCAACATGTGGAATCTTCTTTTGAATAACTCTCTCCCCCGCATGAAACTCCAACAACAGATGATACTTTAAGTGATGTGATTGATAGAATTGGGAGACTTGATCTTGATTTAGTCCCAACTCAATCAACGGAGCAGCCTAGACCATCTGAGAAAGGTCACCCAAAGTGGTTCACAAAGACACTTGAAAGTGTTCATCTTGATGAGGTTGGAAAGACAGGAACTAGAAATTCAAACTGGCAAAATGGAGGTGATGTAGATGACTCTAATTCACCTGTTTATATGGATGTTTCTTATGATTGTGAATTGAACTTGTCTACAAATTTTGAACCAAATTCCTTCCAAGAAGTTGCTTCTTATGATGAATGGAAAGAAGCGATGCAAAAGGAGTATGATGCTCTCATAAAGAATGGCACTTGGAAGCTGGTTTATCCTCCATTAGGAACCAAAAAAATTGGCTACAAGTGGGTCTAAAAGAACAAGTATAAAGCTGATGGCTCACTTGACAAGCACAAAGCTAGGCTTGTGGAAAAATGTTTTGCACATAAGGAAGGGGTTGATTACGAGGAGACTTTTTCCCCCGCAACAAAATGGACTACCATCCAAACACTCTTTTCCCTAGTACCTCAGAATGGTTGGAAAGTCCATCAAATGGATGTAAAAACTACTTTCTTGAATGGAGATCCAAAAGAGAATATTTTTATGTCCCAGCCTGAAGGATTTGTTGTGAAAGGACATGAACATTAGGTATGCAAACTTGTGAAATCCTTGTATGGCCTCAAACAAGCACCGCGAGCCTTGTATGAAAAGCTAACTGAGCATCTCCTGAAACTCAATTTCAAACATTATGATCTTGATTATGCAACTTTATTTGTCAAGAAAGTTGGCAAAGCAGTTGTATATCTTGTGGTATATGTAGATGATATTTTGATGACAGGGAACAATGAAAGCTACATTGCATCCATAACTAAGGAATTGGGGAAAAGTTTTGAAATGAATGACTTGGGCTATGTTCATTACTATCTTGGTATTGAAGTAACTCAACATCCGAAGTCCATATTTCTGTCTCAAAAGAAATACATTGGAGATCTGTTGAACAGGTTTTGCATGAAAGAATGCAATCCTATTACTACTCTAATGGAACAAAACATAAAGCTCACATCTATAGAAGGAAAATAATTTGAGGATGCAACAAAGCATAGACATCTTGTAGGAAGTCTCAACTACCTAACTACTACCAGGCTAGACATTTCGTTTGTTGTTGGAATCCTCTCCAGGTTTATCCAAAGGCCTTGTGAAGTACATTGGTCTGCTACAACTCAAGACTTTGGAATCAAGTATACACAATTGGACGACTTTAGTTTGATTGGATACTCTGATTCAAACTTCGATGGAGACAAAGAAACTGGGGTATCTACTTCAGAATATGCTATGAGTCTTGGATCAGGAGTTGTCTCATGGAGATTATGCAAACAATCAATTCCAACAGATTCCATAACAGAAGCAGAATACGTGGCAACAGCTGAGGCAACAAAGAAATTGGGTGGCTCAAGAAAATTCTTGAAGATTTGCAGGTAAAACAAGTAGAATCAACTCCACTCGTGATTGACAATACATCTGAAATAAAGTTGGCCAAGAACCCAAAGTTCCATGATCGAACAAAGCACATCAATACTAAATATCATCTGATTCGACATCATGTTGAGGCCAAGAAAATCCATCTTCGTCATTATTCCACTAATGAGAAAATTGCAGACATCTTCACAAAAGCGCTTGGAAGAGAAAATCTTGAATGATTCAGAATGATGCTTGGACTCACCAACATCCCTTCAGATTAAGGGGGGGAATGTTGACACCTAATCATCAGGATTGGGTGAATAAATACAATTGATGTAAATAAATAATAAGAAATATAAATAGTCATCGAGAAATGAAGTGAACAATATTCCTCATGTATATAATAAAGGCCAACCTAAAGGAATAATATGAATTTAATTCGTGGAGTTACTACCTGGCCTAACACTCCTGATATGTTTTTTCTATTGAATTTACAATGTGTCCAAGTCATGATTATCACACTTGTTGGAATTATGGCTAATGTGTTGTCCTTGATGACAACCTACTTGATAAAGATGTCAACATTATACACATGTTATAGGTGATATGGACAAAGGAATGTCGGCTCATAGATAGATGGATGATAAAAGAAATGTTTGAGAAAGTATACGCGGGTCCTGAGAAGCAAGCTCACGTACATATGGTGGTATTGTGAATAAAAGTCGCGTACTGAATCTGCACCATGGTAATCTAGATACCATAGTTCTTTATCATGGTATTTGCCCATAGTAATGGGTGTGACAATGGTTATTTGATCCCTTCAAAGGATACCATCAAAATTACTAAGGAATTGGACTAAGATATTGGATAAGGCCAAAGTTATATAAAGAGATGGAGATCAAGATGTTGGATATCCAAGTACTGAGTTGTCTATGAATGGTTTGATTTGAAACAGGTGTGCACCAGGGAGTAAGGAGAAGACTCAGATCTGAAAGATATGAAATATGTTGACATATTTGCTTCATTTATTTACTTATCACAAATTTATAAGTAGCTAATATTGATGAAACTGTGATACTATAATCTAAATGATTTATTTAGAATTCTATAGTATTGATAGTAAAGGTTGCGGAAAGTGAAATTATCTTTGTAGTGAAAAAAATTCATATCTATCACGAGTATGTTTAGGAATAGTCATGTACATACGTGAATCCATCTCTGTAGGGTCACATATATATTTTGAGAAATAATTTTCAGTATGTGCATATTTGTACTTGGGTGTTGTGTATAATAAGTGAGTACATACGTTGATATTCCTTGTGGAAGTCGCATACACAAACTAGTGTTTGATATGATGATTGATGTTCACAGTTGATGTTGTCTGGTTTACCTGTTTTTGTCTATCGATGATGTATCTATCATGATGAATTATGGTTGACCGTGAAAATTGAGGTGACTTGGTTGAATTGATCAGTTTTAATGATACACAATTTTGACTAGGTATATGATCTATGGTTTGTAATTGGTTCAGAAATATGTGAATGGTTCAGTAATTGGTGAAATGGTCTATGTATGGTTCTTTAGTATTTATTATTATGATATCTGTACGTAGGCGTTATAGATAGAAGGCGCATATATATGCGAGACTTATTTAGTACAGTTGGTTACATAATTTGATGTTTGTTTTTTGGTTCAGTTATGCATTCAGTGATTTGATGCTTCAGAATTTCAGTTGTTTTGCAGTGTGATAGTGTCTCATATTCATTTCTTCAGTTTGTTTGGGTTTATGGTTGATATGGGTCCAATTTGAAAATTTGATCAAACGTAGCCTACAGATTATGTGATGATTGTTTGATAGGTAGATTGAGTCTGAAATATTCTGAAAATTGGTCCACAAGGAGCTGAGGGTTGCAGCATTCAGAAAGGGGATAGGAGCTCCCTTCCAGTAGGATCCAATAAACAAATTGAGGGGGTTGTATATCCTTTCCAATGGATGATGGAGAATGAGAGAATATTGTAGCCTACTATACGTGGGTTCCTATTTACTGAAAAGATTCAGCATCAGTACAAATGTAATATTTTTATTTATACCATAAGAAAGAAAGCAAAGACAACAACAACAATGTTTCTCTCCCACATTGGGTTTCCACCTAGAATCTTGGTCTTTTATGTGTGTTTGTTGTGATTTATTTATGTTCTTTACCACAAGCTGAAAATTAATTAATCTACTAATGCACTAATTGAAGATAATTATCTAATAGAATTCATTAAAACCAGTAAAATGGATATATGCTAGTTTCCTTCTTTGAAGTAGCGTACATATGCAAGTTTCCTTAATAACAGTAGCATATATTTTTCAGAATTTAAATTTGGAAGTTTGAATTTAAAATATTGATTCACCCTCCCCCGGTATTTTTCCTAACAGTTGGTATCATAGCAGGTCCCTCAGAAGAAGCTTGAACACTTAAAGTGAGATCCATCAAGATGAGCAGTCAATAGGGAGTATCTTTTGTCAAACCACCTTTGTTTAATGGAACTAACTTGGTATTTTGGAAATTCATAATGAGAGAATATTTATAGTCACTTGGAGCTAATGTATGGGCAATTTTTGAAGGAAGATATCAATATCCATCCTTCATTCCCATAGATGATGTAGGAAAGAAACAGTATGAGACCAACACAAGGCAGTCAATGCTCTCTTAGGAAGCTTGGCATAATCAAATTTGTAAAGGTTATGCAGTTGAATACTACAAAAGCTATATGGGACAAGATTATCCAAAGCTATGAAGCTGACACTAAGTGAAAGAGTGTTAAACTTCAAACATTTGGAATTTAATATGAGACTCTCAGAATGCATAATGATGAAAGTATTGCAAGTTTTTTCCTTAGGGTAGATGAGATCGTTAACTCAATAAAAAATCTTGTTGATGAAGTAAAAAATTCAATTGTTGTTGAGAAAATTCTAAGATATCTAACCCCAAAGTTTGATTCCAAAGTCCCTTCCATTGAAGAAATGCGGGATTTGAAGAATCTCACTGTTCAAAAACTCCATGGGATTTTGACAACTTATGAAATGAGAAAAGGGGGTCCATCAAATATCAGAGAAGCAACATTCAAAGCTACATACAAAGGGAAGGAAAAGGAAGAGCTTAAGGAAACTAGTTACATTTCAGGTGAAGAAGAATCGAATTTCGTGAAGAAACTCCAAGTAGGAGTTGGCCAGCTTAAAGGTAAGCTTTCTTTCAAATGTTTTTCCTATGGAAGGGTTGGTCACTATGCTGCTAAATTTCCTTATAAATAAAATCATGAGAAATGGAAGAATTCTTCAAAAGGGAATGTTAAATGAAGGTTTGATAACAAGAAAAGTTTTTACACTCACAAAGATAGTGAATATTCTTCCAATAATGAGGATGTTGAATCTGATCAAGGTTGTCAATTGCTTATGGAATTTGAAGAAAAATGTGTAGATAAATTTGATGATGTTTTATGGATTATCTAGAAGAAAAGGATATCTGTAAGGAAAATACTCTTGTTGAATAAATGACTCAGCTAAAAAACCATCTAGAAGAATATAAATTAGGTGAAGAAGTTTTGAAGAAACAAGTTCTAGAAAAGGAAAGGAACTATGAAAATTTAGAACATGAAATAGTGGATCTAAGAAAGGAACTTGAGAAAACAAGGGCTCTAACTATTACATTTGCTAAAGGATGTGTGACTTTAGAAAAAATCGTCAAAGTGCAATGCTCTCCTCTAATCAAGATAGGTCTTGGATACAATTCAAATGGTGAATCATCAAAAACTATAAAATCTTTTGAAACAGTTATAGGAAGCTACCTCAATGCAATAAAAGGAGGCAGTCATCAAAATTATAGTTCTCAGCAAAAGAATCAAGGATTAAATAGCTCTCAAGAAAAACAACCTTACCATAATCAAAGGGAAATATTCTCAAGAAGGTATTATACTCCCACGTACTCCTACTTCAATGGTCAATGCTTCACTTGTCATACTTTTAGTCACAAAGTTATTCAGTGTGTTGCTTATAAAACTATTATCACTAGAGAAGCAAGAAAACAAAAGAATGAGGTCGGAACAAAGAAATGTTCTTATAATGTTTTCTCACCTATTCAATATGAAATTGAATGTTCTATTTACAATAATTTAGTCATAAATAAACTAAATGTATAAGTAGAATGGGACCATCCTATCAGCATGAGTAGAAGAAAATAACAGCCAAAGTATCGAAAAAGAAAACTATAGACTCTTAAAATTGTGATCTAGATTTGTATGCAGGATATCAAGAAAATATGTGGTACATTGACAGTAGATGTTCGAAGCATATGACAAGACACAAAGATAAGTTTATTTCTTTTAATGAAATAAATAAAGAAAATAATGTAACTTTTGGTAATAACTCACCTGCTGCTATCAAACAAAAAGGAACCATGTTGTTAAAGAAAAATGTCAAGGTTGGAAATGTTTTATTTGTTGATGGATTAATAAAGAACTTGTGAAGTTTTAGTCAAATGTGTTACCAAGGGCATGAATTTTTTTTCTGATCAAAGAACTATGTGGTAAGAAATTTGGACATAGGTAGGATCATAATAAAGGGAACAAGAACTTTGGGGAATGTTTATGTCTTGGAAGACAGACAAGAACATTGTTACTTTAGAAAATTTGAAGAAATTTAGATTTGGCACAGAAGGTTGGGACACCTTAGCTTTTCTCAATTATATAAATCAAGTATAATGGGAGTAGTTCATGACTTGCCCAACATCTCTGCACCTAAAAATAACATTTGCAAATCATGTTAATTTGGTAAGAAATCCAGAGTTTAGTTTAATGCTAAAGAAGGTACTTCAAGTAAGCCACTTAAACTTATTCATACTGATTTTTGTGATCCTATGAGAAAGAATTCTCCTCATGGTGGAAAATACTTCATATTATTCATTGATGATTTTACAAGAATGTGTTGGATTGGCTTACTAAAACATAAAGATGAAGCATTTGATAAATTTAAAGTATTCTAGGCTCTATAGAAATTAATTAGATTTGAAAATCAAATGTCTTAGATTTGATAGAGGAGGAGAGTTTATATTAGATGATTTTTTTTTTTGTGAACAAGATGGAATCAAAAGACAAATTTCTATAGTTAAGACCTCGACAAAATGGAGTAGCAAAAATAATGAACAAAACAATCCAAAAAATGGCACGTGCCATGCTTGATGAGTCAGGAACACTGCATACATTCTGGGGGGGAGAAACACATACGACCATGAATATTCTTAACAAAGCTCATGTTTGAGTAAACAATGATAAAGCTCCATATGAACTATGGTATGGTAAGCCTACAACTGTCAAACGTTTTAGGATTTTTAGAAGCAAATGTTACATAAAGAAAAATGATGATAAGCTTGGAAAAAATGAATCTAGAGCTGATGAAGGAATCCTTCTTGGATACTCTTCTAGAAGCAAGGGATATAAATGCTATAATAAAAGGATTCAAAAGATTTTTGAATGCATAGATGTTTTAAATTGATGAAGCATCCACATGTACCAAAAGAGAAGAACCAACAAACGACAAACCTCTCCCTACTACAAGCTAAAAGGTTGTAAGAGAAGGAAATAGAGAAGCATAAGAAGAAGGAACTGAAGATACAGATACATCATAAAATACTCCTTCAAGGTATATTCAGAAAAATCATCCCGATTCTCAAATTATAGGTGAAAAGGGAGCAGGAATACAAAACAGAAGAATTCTTGTTGGAACTTCTAGTTACTTAGCCTTACTATCCACAATTGAACCTCAAAATGTGAATCAAGCAAGCAAAGATGAATTTTGTTGGCATTATGGCACAGGTTTGGAGCCATGGCATAGGTGTTGTCCTTGATGGCAACTCTCTTTGGTAACAGATCTCAGTTCAGGCTTTCAGAATGAAGGAAAAGACATATCCACAGGTTCATCTAGACGAAGACGTGTATACACGTGGGTTAGATGTTACAAAGGCGCGTATATGTTGAAGAACTTACCTTTGGTCCATGGCAGTTAGTCCTTGGTATTTTAACCTATGGTTTTGGACCATGGTACCTCGTCAAAAGTATTGATCCCAAGTATTGGGTCCGCGGTATTGGTTTATTATGGTTTTGGACCGTGGTATTGTGGAAGGCCTAAGACTATAAAAGAGGAAGGAGATCATGTGGCAAAGGATTATCTGAATTATCATTGAATATCTGATAAAGTGCTAGATCTGGAATACTGGTAATTGGGGTATGGTGCAGATCTGGATGAGGAATCTTAGTGCAAAGAGAAGGATAAGTTTTATTGATGGGTCATAATCTTTAAGCTTGAATGATAGTATCTTTGTATGATTTTGGTCTGTTATAGGTGGCGCTTGCTTGATCTATAACACTGATAATCTGGGTTAATTAGTGCTTGAATATCTGAAAGAGTGAATTATCCTTTATAGATCTGTACGCAGGTTCAGTGAAGTGAAGGCGCGTATACACGCTGGTTCAATGAATGAAAACAACGTATACGTAGGTTGTTCTAAATACAGAAGCGTATGCACGCATGTTGCAGATTATTGAAATAGAGTATATATTTTGAGTTGTGATCTAGCTGCTTCTGTTTATTGTTGCTATGTTCTGGGTTCATATTTTGGTGTATGGTTTCTGGTACTGTGTTTTGGGTACAGTTGTCATAGAAGTATCTACTTGATTCAGATCGAATTGGTGAAAAGGAGATTGATTGATGAAGAAATTCTTGATGATTAATTAATGTTCATGGATCCAGTCTGAAAATTTATGAAATGTGGTCCCTGGAAGAAAGAAAAGGTTGTAGCCTTCTGTAGGCCAGCACCTACATACTAGCATCTTGGCTAGTGCAAGAGCTAAAGGGGGTTGTAGCTCCCTTCCGGAGAAGCTGGAGAACGAAAGAGGGTTGTAGCTCTCTGCAGGTTGCAGCCTGCATACTGGTAAAGGACTGAACCAGTACATTGTAAAAGAAGTTTCTAATTTTAAAGAAGATAGAGATGAATTGCAGCAGGTGGTTTTCACCCACATTGGGTTTCCACCTTATATTTTGTTTTCTTGTGTGTGATTGTCTTTCTGCTCTGTTTTACTGTTTCTTGTTATTGGTTATTTGATTCTGAAACATAGTTTAACAATCAACATCAGAAAGATAAAGTAAATTAAAAGTTTTCTTTGTATACGTGGGTTTCCTTCTGCATAGTTGCGTATATACGCGGGTTTAATTAACTCAAGTAGCGTATATCATTTGGTTTTGAAAAAGGAATATTTGACTTGATAATACTAATTCACCCCCCCCCCCTCTCAGTATTATTTCCAACAAATTTTGGGTTAAGGCAATGCATGAATAACTTAATAAAATAGAAAAGAACCATACATGGGAATCGGTACCAAGGCCTCGTGATAAAAATATTATTGGGACAAAATGGGTGTTCAAAAACAAACTGAATGAAAATGGAGAAGTAATTCGAAACAAATAAAGATTGTATGCAAAGGTTATGCTCAACAAGAAGGGATAAAATTTGAAGAAACATTTTCACATATAGCTAGACTTGAAGCTATAATAATTTTTCTTGCATTTTCAAGTTTTCATAACTTTAAAGTATATCAAATGGATGTTAAATCAACATTCTTAAATGGGGATCTACAAGAAGTCGATATTGAACAACATGAAGGGTTCATTCTTGGAAATGATAAAAATATTGTGTACAAACTTAAGAAGGAATTGTATGTTATAAAACAAGCTCCTCGTGCGTGGTATTATCACCTTCATAGGTACTTTCAACAATAAGGCTTCAAAAAGGGGTCTGTAGATAGCAACCTATCTATCAAAATTGATAAAGACAAACTTTGGATAGTGGTTGTTTATATAGATGACATCATATTTGGAAGCAGTGTAGAATCTATGAGTCAAGGATTTGCTTCATTTATGCAACAAGAATTTGAAATTTCTCTACTTGGTAAACTAACATACTTTCCTAGTCTTCAAGTTCAACAAATTGAGAATCCTTACACAGATGTAGATTGGGCAGGTAATATTGATGATCACAAGAGTACTAGTGGAGGAGCATTTTATTTGGGGCCTCGCATGGTTTCATGGTTAAGAAAGAAACAAAGATCCATAGATTTATCTACTGCTGAGAAAGAATATGTTGTTGCCACATCTTGTTGTACTCAACTTCTATGGATGATCCAAACATTGCTAGACATTCAAGTCACTTGTGCTTAGCCTATACCTATTCTCTATGATAATACTAGTGCCATAAGTATCTCTAAGAATCTTGTCATGCACTCAAAAACCAAGCACATTCAAATCAAATATCATTTTCTGAGAGAACAGGTGCTTGAAAAAAAGGTCAATATGGAGTATGTTCCTTCAAAGGAATAAGGTGCAAAAAAATTTACAAAGCCACTTCCACATGATTCCTTTGAATATCTCAGACACAAATTAGGAATGATTCTTGCTTCATCACTTTGTGAATTATTTTGACATGTATTTCATGTTCAAGGGGAGTTGTGACTATAAATTACTACAATTTACTTTATGTACATGGATGATGTGAAGGAAAATAATGTATGAACACACTTTATGAGTTAGACAAATGTGTATACATCTTAGTGATTGATAAAAATGGCACAAATTCAAGAGGAGCATCCTCTATGCATTCACCATTTCATGTTTGGTATTCTGTTTCTAACATTGGTCTGTTGTAGCCTGTTGGTTCAGGGGGAGAAACTATTATAACCCTAAAGTCCCTTTATTGGCATTATGGTTCCATAAGCATATCTTGTTGCATATCTTTTCTAATTTTTAGATGCTTATACTGTGACTATTTTGTTGTTTTGTCACTAGTTATCAATGATGCATGGATTCCAAATGATAAAGTTATCTATTGACATGCTTGATGAAGAGGATGTTTCTACTATGGTCGGGATTAATGATTAGTACCATGATGATGAGGATTTTCATGTTGATTTTATGTTGCTACTATCAAATATTCATGTTTCGGGTTCTTATGTGGTATATGGTGGTTGTTGATGACTATCATGATCTTACAACCTCATTGTTGAGGTCCTGGTTTTGGTTATATATGTCACATCTGTACCTTGATGTAAAGGTCATGTAAATACCCATGATGTAGTCATTGTAATATTCAGTAATGTATGAACTATTGGGATCAAGTCATGTTTTTTATGTAATCCCATTATTTTGGGAAATTGATGTAATGTTGGGTTAAATATGTAACCTCGTTGTGTTTGGTGATTGATGTAATCATGAGTCATTGGCCATAAGAAATGTCATTTTTTAGTCATACAATGTTGTACTCTATTGAATATCTTCAAAAGGTTTAACATATGCTCTGGGGGATCATGGTTAGCATGTAGATATCATAGTCAACAGATCAGACCTACAATGATCCTCTATACACAAGAGGAAGAGAAGTCTTTATTCAACATTGGTCAACCCTTTTCGCTTGATGTCAAAGGGGGAGAGAAGCTAGGTGTTCGATGAAGAATGCTTGCAGAAGCTTGGTAAGAAGTATTGGTATTTGCAAGTGTTTAAAGATGGTGACCAAACACCAAAGTGGTTTCCATTAAGTTCAAAGGGTGAGATTGTTGGCATTATAGATAATGTGTTGTCCTTGATGGCAACCTACTTGATAAAGATGTCAACATTATACAGATGCTACAAGTGATATGGAAAAAGGAATTTCAGTTCAAAGATAGATAAATGATAAAATAACGTCTGAGAAAGTATACTCAAGTCCTAAGAAGCAAGGCCACGTACATACGCAAGTATTGTGAAGAAAATGCATGTACTGAATCCACACCATGGAAATCTGGATACCAAGGGTCTTTACCATGGTATTGGCCCATAGTAATGAGTGCAAAAATGGTTATTTGATCTTGTTAAAGAATACCATCAACATTACTAAGGGATTGACCTAAGGTATTGACTAAGGCTAAATCTATATAAAGAGATGGAGATCAAGGTGTTGGGTGTGCAAGTATTGGGTTATCTATGAATGATTTGATCTTAAACAAGTGTGCACCAGGGAGAAAGGCGAAGGCTCAGATATGAAAGATCTAAAATATGTTGACATATATGCTTGATCAATTTACTTACTACAAATGTCTAAGTAGCTAATATTGATGAAAATGTGATATTGTGATATAAATGATTTATTCAGAAGTCTATAGTATTAACAGTAAAGGTTGCAGAGAGTTAAATTTTGTTTGCAGCATAAGTTTTTCAGATTTGTACATAGGAATTCTTGGGAATAGTTGTGTACATACGCAGGTTCATCTAGGGTCGCATATATTCTGCAAAACAATTTTCAGTATGTGCATATATGTACGTGGGTGTTATGCATAGTAAGCACATACATACGCTGATATTCCTTGTGGAAGTCGGGTACACAAAATAGGGTTTGAACTGATGTTTGACGTTTACAATTGATGTTGTATGGTTTACTTTCTATTGTCTATCAATGATGTCTCTATCATGATGATCTATGTCTGACAGTGAAACTTAAGGCAACTTACATTAGGGGAATTTTGAGGTTTAAAATGGGCCTCCTAAGGAAATTATAAAATAATAGTGGAAATGATAAAATAAGATTAGATTGCATCATAAAATTTTAGAGGGAAAAAAGAAAAAACTCATTTTTCAACTCATTTTTTCAACTTATCTCCCCATGGGTTTACTCAAATTTTGAGCGCCAATGCACATTGGATGCAAAATTTAATTCCTCATCCAATGAGCACCCATGTTGCATACTTTTGACGGACCCTACTACACGAAAAATGAGAAATACGTGAAAAACATGATTGCAATCACTTTTTTTCATGTATTTCTCATTTTCCATGTAGCAGGGTCCATCAAAATTATGTAACATGGGTACTGCTTGGATGAGGAATTAAATTTTGCATCCAATGAGTACTCCCTCTCGAAATTTGAGTAAAACCTTAAGGAGATAGGTTGAAATACGAGTTGAAAAAGTAGTTTTATTATTCTATTATTTTTTAATTTTTTACTTTTTAACTCCAAAATTGGTGAATCATCCCCCATGGTTGACATCACATCTTGAATCCTATTGGTTCTTATAAAGTTTATTTTGGTTGTACATTTTTCTTATGAGGCCCATTTTAGACCTCAAAATTCCCCTAATGCAGTTTTAATGATACAAAGGTTTGATTGGGTCTATGATCTATGGTCTATAATTGGTTTAGAAATTTATGATTCGTTCAGTAACTAGTGAAATGGTCAATGTATGGTTCTTCATATTTCAGTATTTTGAGATCTATATGCAAGTGTTATAAAATGAAAGTGTGTATATACACAAGTCTTATTTAGTATAGTTGCGTACATAATTTTTTTTTATTTTATTTCTCATTAGGTTCTACATTTAACAATTTGATGCTTTAGAATTTCAATTGTTTTGCAGTGTGACAGTGCCTCATATTTAGTACTTTAGTTTGTTTGGGTTTACGACTGATATGGGTCCAGTTTGAAAATTTGATAAAAGGTGACCTATAGGTTGTGTGATGATTGTTTGATAGGTGGACCCAATCTTAAATGTTCTAAAAAGTGGTCCACAAGGAGCTGAGGGTTACAACCTTCAGAAAGGAGGTAGGACCTCCCTTCCTGTAAGAGTCATTTCACGAATCCATGGGGTTGTAGCTCCCTTCCAGTGGCTGTTAGGGAATGAGAGAAGGTTGTATCCTACTACAGGTGGGTGCCTACGTACTAACAAGAGTCTACATTAGTACAAATGTAATATTTTTCTTTATATCATCAGAAAGAATTTAGAGACAACAAAAATGGTGGTTTTCTCCCACATTGGGTTTCCACCTAACATCCTAGTGTTCTGTGTGTGTTTGTTGTGATTTCTTTAGGTTATTTATTAGCATACTGAAAAAAAAAAATAAATAAAATAAATAAAAAAAAATAAAAATTAAAAAATAAAAAAAAAAAATAATTAAAAAAAAAATTAAAAAAAAAATAAATAAATAAATTAAATAAATAAAATAAATAATAAAATAAATTAAATTTAAAAAAAAAAAAAAAAAAAAAAAAAAAAAAAAATTTGATCTACTAATGCTCTGATTGAAGATAATTACCTGATAGAATATATAAAAATCAACAAACTCGATATACATTGGTTTCCTCCTTTAAAATAGAATACATACACACGTTGCGTTAATAACAATAGCATATATTTTTCAGAATATAAAATTTGGAAGTTTGAATTTAAAATATTGATTCACCCCCCTCTTAGTATTTCTCACTCTCGTTATGTCAAAATCATCTTTTGTTTGTCTTTTTCTCAATCAACTTCTCATAAGATTTGTATTGGTCGGGCCCTCGAGACCCTGAGTCTTGGCCCCGAATGAGGTCGATCAATACGAAGCACTCAGGTTAGTACTCATTGTACACTCTTTCAAAAATCGATTCATATAGAAGATTTGTATCTTTCCGAGATTTAGAAGAAAAAGAATCAGCTCAAGAAAATCTCCTTAGGGATATGTTTGCATTCTCCTCTAGTCATGTTTTAAATTATGCCAAACTAGAGTATGCAGAGATGCAGTCATCTGCAAGATGGTAGCTTTCTAGTATTAATCCCTCAGAAGTATATTTTGATTTATCTGCTTTTCATTTAAAAGTCATTACTAGGATCTCCATAAAAGAATTTATTAGTCAAATCCAAGGGAACTCTGAGTGTGTACAGTCTATTCCACTCCTAAATCCAAAGCAACTCCAAGCCGAGGAAAAAATATTAAAGACCCAATACTTACATATGGGTTGTATCAGAATTGGGATTCATGCTCTGACCCATCAAGGACTCAACACCTTTTTCCTAGCCACAGTTAGAGATTTAACTCATAACAAATATACCGATGCATTGGTAGGAGGAATTGTTGCCCCTCTTTCAAATGGCCCTATCTATTTCGATTGTTATCCAAATTTCTCAATATATGTATTTAATGAAACAACAGACAAAATTCTTAAATTACAAATCCAAACCACTGGATTTGATATGTCCAGAAAAAGACATAATATTGTCATTCAGACATGAGGATGCTTTAGACATACCAATACTCTATACCCTGCAGTCCTCCATGCACCCAGAAAAGATTCAAAGTCTAGTGTGGTTGTTCTGATAGATTCCAAAAATCAGAAGATAGAACACTAGACTATCAGATGGGAAGATCTCACATTCCCAGAACATTGGGTGGTGTCAAACCCCAAGCCTCCTGCTATGAAGAACATAACCTCTGCAGATATTAAAGAAAACCAATCCTCTGTTGTCCTTTCTTTTCCAAGAAGATCCACATTGATCGAAGAAGGATTGAACATGCCTGCAGAGATTCATCACTATACAAACATCCTCATTATGTAGATACCACCTACTCTAGTTTCATCTCAAATTCTTGTAAACATATTTCATTATTTAAGTTTGCTCAGATTGTTAATTTTTCTTCCTTAGAAGTTGTTTGTCTAGAATGAAAATCATCTATAAATTTGAGCAGCCTTGTTGATCTAGTCATCCATGAAAATCATCATCCAAGTACAGGAGAAGCCCCTCCTTCTACAGCTATAAACCCTTGTCCAAACCTGAAATGTTCTGACATCCCATTTCCACATGATTCAGACCATGTATTGATGATGCATGAATGACCTTCTTTGGAAAATGAAGATCCAAGGCTGACAGAGATGTTCAACAAGATGCAACTAGCCAAGCCAAGATATGGTCTCGGTTATCTTGAACAAACATATGATTTGATCCTTGAATTGAGATTTGGTCCACTCCCAGATGATTGCAAGAAACCATCAGTCACAGAAATGCACAAATTCTTCACTTTGATGGATGGATGCAAAAAGCATCAAATAAGTGCTCAATGGATGAAAGCTATGTTAAATTGGGATTTGTATACCCATCCAGAAGCAGAATAGTTCGGCCTTGTCCATACTATTAAAGAAAAAATCAAACTGTCTCAAGCATGGAAAGATTACATGGAGGAAACAAATTCCTGGATATCTTTTTATGTCTAGAAAAATAAGAGACAACCAGAAAATATCTTGATGACTGATGCTATACTTTCTTCCTCTGCAACACATTCCTGGTCAGCTTTAGATGGCAGCAAAGTTGAAACTCAAACTCCCTTTCCTCCCTATAAAAGCATCATTTTAGGAGAAGGACAGAATTCAGCAAAAGCAATACCTTTAGTCCTGAAAGATGATAATGCTTTAGGTATTGATGGTATCATATAGAAAGCCAGTGAACAATTAAACTAGACAAATACAACCATCAAGGGAGTGGAAATGGATATAGCAAAATCTTTTGTTTTAAAGGAACAATTTGACCAGCTTCAAGTTTTAGTCAATAGTGTAAATAATTGCTTAAATGATGTACAATTTTCATCTTCAGTTTTAAAAGGTTATGCTAGAGAATCATTGAATAAATTAGAAGAGGTAGAAGACAAAGTTGTAGACCAAATACAGTCTACAGAAGGACCTATATCAGATTTAGCTGAAAATTTTGATAAGTTACATATATCTAAATCTAAAAAGCGAGTGCCTACTTTGTTTTTGAGAAAAAGAAGTATACATATTCAGAATCCTGTCAAGCCAGTTGATAGATTCCCTCATTTATTTCCAAAAGAAGCCTCTCAGTCTTTAGTAGAATCCTTAGAAGAAAAGACTGACTCTACAGAACAAATTTCTATTTCTTCTTTATTTAAAGAACTAGAATCCTAGATACTCCCTATCTATGAGCCACTAGAAAGTCAATTCAATAGATATGTTGCTCCTGATCTTAGTGGCAAGGAAAAAGTTCCAGAGACGCACACTTTCTTTCCAGACTCTCACAGAGAATGGAATATAGATAGTTTGGGTGTGGGTCAAATAAGACAAATGATAGATATGATGTTTACTGAATACAAGCTCATGTGCCTTAGAGGGAAAAATGAAATTGAAGCTTGCAAAACCATCATTCAATGTTTCACTGGAACACTCCTATGGTGGTGGGAGATTGAATCATCTCTAGCCTTACTTGATAAAATGGAGAAATAATTCCTTAAGGCTAAAGCTAGAGACATTATCCATAATTTAGACGGTACACTACAAAGTAATATGATTGGAACCCTCAACTCCATGATCCTTGAACATTTTTGTGGATCTGAGACAAAAATTGTAGACAAGCATGAAGTTATTTTAATGAAACTTAAGTAAAATAAGATTTCTCAGTATGAAGACCTTCACAGAGACTGGATGCAATGCATCTATGAGGTGAATGATTCTAAGAATCTCCTTTGGAAACAAGTATATCTTGCAGCCCTTCCTTCTAGATTTGTAGATTTTATCAAACTGCAAGAAGTTTTTCAATTACCATTTGAATCGTATACTTGGGGAGAAATTTATTCCATTATTACTAAATCTTTGCTCAGTCTGTGTACTAATTCTAAAGTGAATAAATCTTTAGAAAAGCTTTCAAGATTGCCCGATAGTAAGTCCATTTGTAGCAAATATGGCTTCAACATTGATGACCCTCTTGTCAAAAGCAGAAAATCCAAGAGAAAGGCAAAGAAAGCAAAGAAACAAACTACCAAAGAAGACAGGAGAAAAAGGAAAACCCCATCAAGGCCTCACAAGGGATATTATAAATATATCCCTGAGACTCATTATTACAAGCCTTCAGACGTCCATCTCCATACCTCCAAGCAGGAGAAATGGAATAAGTTAACATGCTAGTTGTGTGGTAAAACTAGCCATACTTCAAATAAATGTCCAATTGGTGAAGAATCCAAGAAGAATAGAGGCAAGAAATCTTAGCCTCAAAATGTACAGAGAAAAGCCGTAAAAATATAATCTTCCATGTTGTGCATGAAATGTGGGTCAAGAAGCCACAAAATAGATCATTGTCCCAATATTGTAATCTGGGAACAAGCACAAAAACAACAACTTGAAGATTCATCCACTGAATCTTGCAGTTCCTCTTCTTACAGTTCCTCGGTTGAAGAGCTAAACACTCATATTCAACATTGTTTCTATTCAGAATCAAAAGATTGTCAATGTCATTATTCTAATGCTTCTGACTCTGATTATTCAAATGATTTCTCAGATGATGATCCACCAGCAATCCAGCAGAAACAACACAAAGAAAAAGTGCTAATGGCTCAGACTGAAGAAGATGAACTTAAAATTCTTGCACAAATATGTGCTACGGAAAAAGGAGAGATGAAAAACAGACTTCTTGAAGCCTTTCTTGATTAGTTGCACTCTTTAAGTTCTTCCAAAAGTAGCTCAAAGAAGCCACTTTTCGTGGACACCTCCTATGAGTGAAATACAAAATCTTTTCAACGACATCAGTGGAAGGACAAAGTTCGCTCACTCACTTTGGGGGAGGTAAGTAGAGAAATTCACTATCTCAAAAAAGAAATCTCTACTCTAAAGTCCCAAGTAGAACAGCTAGAGAAAGGAAAACAGCCTCTAGCACAAAACACTTTTGCATACACTTGGCATGATGCAACAGTTTCCAGTGAGTCAAAAGTTGAAATTTTTGAAGGAAAAAGAGATCTCACATCAGGGTTTAAAGAAATTAGAATTCTAGCAATAGAATATCAACAGCATCATGTTCATGTATATATCTGTATACAAAATGAAATGTTTTCATTAACTACACTAATAGATTCAAGTGCAGATGTAAATATTTTGAATACCAAAGTTATTCATGCGAAGTATTGGGTTTCAGCCAATAGGAAAGTCATACAACTAGGAAACAAGACACTCAAATATGAAGTCCCTAAAGCTTCCCTATGCTTTGATCAACACTGTATAAAATTGAAATTTGCAATAACGGATATCCCTGTCGACTGTATATTGGGAAATATATTCCTAGCAACAGTAGAACCCCATGGTTCAATCAGACTCCCAGGAAATAGAGCAGGATATTTCATCATTGTTCCTACATCATATGGCAACTTCAAAAGGATTGAAATGCCATATGTGTCAAATCCTCGTGTATCCACCATGCTCCAAGCAATGAAAGAATTGGATAGGGCAGAGTCAAAATTAATAGACCTTAAAGATCTGAAGTCTACAATTCAGGGAGAAGAATAACTGAAAAATCCTGCAAATCAGAAAAAGATTTCTGATCTCAGAAGAAGAACTGAAGAAGAATGTTTCTCTGAAGAGCCAAATGATTTCTGGCATAGGAAACAACATTTTGTTGAATTGACCTATAAATCAGAATATGCAAGAAAACCTTGAAAAAGTAGAGATATTCCTAAGAACAAGGAAAACAGGGCTCTTTGTGAGAAAGAAATCAAACAATTACTAGAAAGAAAGCTAATCAGAGAATCTAACAGCCCTTGGAATTGTTATGATTTTTATGTCAATAAATGATCTGAACAAATTAGAGGTATTCCCAGAGTGGTTATAAATTATAAACCTCTAAATTCTGTACTAGCGGATAATACTTATCATATTCCACACAAAGGAGATCTTCTAAGTAGAATTGTTGGATCCAAGATCGTCTCTAAATTTGATCTTAAATCAGCATTCAGCATACCAACAGGACACTATGAATGGAATGTCATGCCTTTTGGATTGAAACATGCTCCATCAAAGTTTCAAAAGGTCATGGACTCTATCTTCAAACCATATTTTGTCTGGCAGCTTGAGTACATAGATGACATTCTTATTTTTTCTAAGAATGTACAGGATCACTTTAAACATGTACAGATTTTTATGTAAGTTGTCAAGAGGAATAGCCTAGTCTTAAAAAAGAAGAAGATTGAATTGTTTCAAACTTCTATCACATTTCTTGGTCATACCATTCAGAAATTTCAGATAACCCTACAAAAGCATGCCCTAGAATTTGCAATCAAGTTTCCAGATAAAATTACTGATAAAACCTAGCTTCAACAATTTATTGGTTGTTTGAACTACGTCAGCAATTTTTTCTAGGACTGTGCTAAAGACCGGAGCCTACTTAACCAAAGGCTAAAGAAATATCCTTCACCTTGGATAGATGAGCATACAAATGATGTTAGAAACATAAAATCCAAGGTAAAGTTACTCCCTATATTATAAGTTGCTAATGAAAATGCTTCTAAAATAGTTGAATCAGATGCTAGTGACATTGGATGGGGAGGTATCCTTAAACAAAAAAAAGATGGTGAGGAACAAATTGTTCAGTTTGCTTCTGGGACTTGGAACCCAGCTGAAAGAAATTATTCCACCATTGAAAAAGAAGTGAAAGCTGCTTGGAACTCCATTGACAAATTTGAAATCCATTTAGTTAATAAAATTTTCCTATTGAGAACAGATGCTTCCGCATTGAAAAAGGTACTGACCAAAGATATTAAGAAGCCAGGAGAGGCAAAGTTTGCCAGATGCAGGCTCTATTCACCAACTCCGATTTTGAAGTTGAACATATCAGAGGTTCATCAAATTATCTGCCTGATTTTCTTAGTAGAGAATATATACAACAACCAGAGCAAGTCATGATAATTGTCATTGAATGGGATCCTAACCAACAGCAGGAAGTTTTAAGATCTATTCATGAAGATCAAAGTTGATCAGAATATCAGGATAACTGGAGACCAACATGGAAGTTACAAAACACCAAGGTGCTAGATGCTAATCTCCACGCTCACATGGATAATTTGCAACTAGTCCCTGAAAGGAGAATTTTTCCAAAAGGAATTCGATGGATCCACGATATGGCTTACTCCAGAAGCATGGCAATAGCACACCAAGCAGAAGAACCATTGACAAATGACTTCCATGATATTAGCCTGATTTGGTCAGAAGGAGGAGATAGATGAAAGATCTATCATAGATACTTCTGTATAAATAGAACCCGAAATACTTACTAGCTAAACACAACAAATAATGCTACACTTTGGCCCAGAAACGATCCAAATTTAATATTTCCTGACACTATCTATAATTTTGCAGGATATAAGAAATTATGGTGGGACATTTTAAATTTTGATGGAAGAAATGAAACCCACTTTACAAAACTAAAATTTGGATCAACAAGAACCATACAGAGAAACCAACAATGTGAATGGTTACAGGATTGGTGGAATGACTACGGTATCAACAAAACAGCCATTGACCCTATTTACTATGAATCTTACTATCACATGCAATGTGATATTTGTCTTGAAAAGAATATTTTTGACTATTTCCACACTCCATGTAAAACTGCCAAGGATCTCCTTCAACTCTCTGAACATGGAATTCTACATCAGTACATGACTAGACATCATGAATGGCTCATCATGACTAAAATAAAACATCAAAAAGTATTAAATAAACCCATGATAGTCAAGAGAATATACAAAAAAGCATGGGATGGACATTTGTACAATAAATATCATTTTCCAGGAATCACATGACCCTGCTTAAAGAATGGTTCGCGTGGACTTGTCCTTAAAGTCTCCACAGTGTAGTAATGATGTCTAGTCACAAGACAAATTGTGACCAATTTTCTCGTGGGCTTTACTGTTCAAAAAGCATCCACTATGTAAAGTTTATACTTTCCATGGGATTTTCTATAATCCTCCACAGTGTAAATAAGTATGAAGATTCTTCAGTCACGAGACTCGTAGCACTTCTCCGACTTTTGGTGCGCTTTGAGCCACATCTCCCTGAATGACAGAATAGGAAGTACTCATTTTGTCTGCTCGATGGTCAGATGTTTGTCCCCTCATTTTCCTATATAAGAAATGGGTAAGGCTCATTCGAGGGCATTCGGAGTTGGAGTGTGATTGGTGAGAGTCTAGAGGTCAAGAGAATTTCTTGCTCTACAACTGCAGATGCTTGTCTGGTCTGCTTGCATCACGAAATATCTCTAATTCTTAGGTGATCTGAGAAGCCTACATATTTGTGTGCTCGACACAGATAAGAACCTAAAATGGCCAGATCAGTAGAAATTTAGTCTTTATATGTTCAAAGACTGAGTCTGTGTATTTACTAGGAAGACTTCAGTAAGCTATCTCATATATTGAGAAGCTAAGTCTGATAAATGAAAACACAATCAATCTCAGGAAAGAATATCTTGTAAAGATCTCTATAGTCCATATCTATTTCTGAAATAAAAGAGAGTGTTTTATTCCGCATCCAAGTACTTGTGCATTAAATGAGTTGTTGAGGTAGTATCTATCTAAGTTATTCTTACTTGAATTTCACCAGAGGCTTGCCAAAGGGTAGAAGGGACGCCAGACCATAAGAAGGCGAGGGAAGCCATGAATAAGGTCGCCAGAGCATGGAATACCTGAGTAGGTTCGTGTATGGGTTCACGTAAAGAAAGCATACATGAAATTCATGTATGGGTTCACGTAAAGAAAGCATACATGAAATTCATGTATGGTTTCATTTAAAAGTCAGGGCTTCACTAAAGCTTGCAAAAGCAACACAGCTAAATAGCCTTGCTGAGTCTCTTCTCTGTCTTTGCCACTTATTCTTCTTTACATGAACCATACATGAACTTACTCACGCTCTGGCGACCTTCGTCACGGCTTCCCTCACCTTCTTACGGTCTGGCGTCCCTTCTACCCTTTGGCAAACCTATGGTGAACTTCAAGTAAGAATAACTTAGACAGATACTACCTCAATAGCTCATTTAATGCACAAGTACTCAGATGCGGAATAAAACACTCTCTTTTATTTCAGAAATAGATATGGATTACAGAGATCTTTACAAGATGTTCTTTCTTGAGATTGACTATGTTTGCATTATTAGACTTAGCTTATCAATATATGAGATAGCTTATTGAAGGCTTCCTGGAAAATACACAGTTTCAGTCTTTGAACATATACAGACTGACTTTCTACTGATCTGGCCACTTTAGGTTCTTATCTATGCCAAGCACACAGATACGCAGGCTTCTCGGATCACCTAAGAATTAGAGATCTTTTGTGATGCAAGCAGATCAAACAAGTGTCTATAGTTGCAGAGCAGGAAATTCTCTCGACCTATAGACTCTCACCAATAACACTCCAACTTCGAATGCCCTCGAATGAGCCTTACCCCTTTCTTATATAAGAAAAGGAGGGGACAAACATCAGATCATCAGGCAAACAAACTGAGTACTTCCTATTCTTTCAGTCATGGAGATATGGCTCAAAGTGCACAAAAAGTCAAAGAAGTGCTCCGAGTCTCGTGAATGAAGAATCTTCGTACTTATTACACTGTGGAGGATTATAGAAAATCCCACGGAAAGTATAAACTTTACATAGTGGATGCTTTTTGAACAGTAAATCCCATGAGAAAACTAGTCACAATTTGTCATGTGACTAGACATCATTATTACACTGTGGAGAATTTAAGGACCAGTCCACGAGAACCATTCTTTAAGTGGGGTCATCTAGGACCGTGATTACTGGAAAATGTTATTTATTGTACAAATGTCCATCCCATGCTTTTGTGTATATTCTCCTGACTATCATGGGTTTATTTAATATGATTTGATGTTTTATTTGAGTCATGACAAGCCATTCATGATGTCTAGTCATGTACTGATGCAGAATTCCATGTTCAGAGAGCTGAAAGAGATCCTTCACAGTTTTACATGGAGTATCGAAACAGTCAAAAATATTCTTTTCAAGACAAATATCACATTGCATGTGATAGTAAGATTCATAGTAAATAAGGTCAATGGTTGTTTTGATGATACCGTAGTCATTCCATAAATCCTGTAACCATTCACATTGCTGGTTTCTCAGCATGGTTCCTGTTGATCCAAATTTTAGTTTTGTAAATTGGGTTTCATTTCTTCCATCAACATTTAAAATGTCCCACCATAATTTCTTATATCCTGCAAAATTATAGATAGTGTCAGGAAAGATTAAATTTGGATCATTCCTGGGCCAAAGTGCAACATTATTTGTTGTGTTTGGCTAATAAGTATTTTGGGTTCTATTTATACATAAGTATCTATGATAGATCTTTCATCTATCTCCTCCTTCTGACCAAATCATGCTAATATCATGGAATTCATTTGTCAATGATTCTTCTGCTTGGTGTGCTACTTCCATGCTTCTGGAGTAAACCATATCGTGGAACCATCAGCTTCCTTTTGGAAAAATTCTCCTTTCAAGGACTAGGTGTAAAATATCCATGTGAGCTTGGAGATTAGCATCTAGAACCTTGGTGTTTCGTAACTGCCATGTTGGTCTCCAGTTATCCTGATATTCTGACCAACTTTGATCTTCATGAATAGATCTTAAAACTTCCTGCTGCTGTTTAGGATCCCATTCAATGACAATTATCATGACTTTCTCTGGTTGTTGTATATATTCTCTACTAAGAAAATCAGGCAGACAATTTGATGAACCTTTGATATGTTCAACTTCAAAATCGAAGTTGGTGAATAGAGCCTGCCATCTGGCAAACTTTGCCTCTCCTAGCTTCTTAATATCTTTGGTCAGTACATTTTTCAATGCAGAAGCATTTATTCTCAATAGGAAATTTTTATTAACTAAATGGATTTCAAATTTATCAATGGAGTTCCAAGCAACTTTCACTTCTTTTTCAATGGTGGAATAATTTCTTTTAGCTTGGTTCCAAGTCCCAGAAGCAAACTGAACAATTTGTTCCTCACCATCTTTTTTCTGTTTAAGGATACCTCCCCATCCAATGTCACTAGCATCTGATTCAACTATTTTAGAAGCATTATCATCAGCAACATATAATATAGGGAGTAACTTTACCTTGGCTTTTATGTTTCTAACAACATTTGTATGCTCATCTGTCCAAGGTGAAGGATCTTTCTTTAGCCTTTGGTTAAGTAGGCTCCGATCTTTAGCACAGTCCTAGTAAAAATTGCTGACGTAGTTCAAACAACCAAGAAATCGCTGAAGCTAGGTTTTATCAGTAATTTTATCTGGAAACTTGTCTGCAAATTCCATGGCATGCTTTTGTAGGGCTATCTGACCTTTCTGAATGGTATGACCAAAAAATTTAATAGAAGTTTGAAACAATTCAATCTTCTTCTTGTTTAAGACTAGGCCATTTGATAACTTGCATAGAAATATGTACATGTTTAAAATGGTCCTGTACATTCTTGGAAAAAATAATAATGTCATCTATGTACACAAGCAACCAGTCAAAATATGGTTTGAAGATAGAGTCCATGACCTTTTGAAAATTTGATGGAGCATGTTTCAATCCAAAAGGCATGACTTTCCATTCATAGTGTCCTGCTAGGATTCTAAATGTTGTTTTAAACTTATCCTTTTCTATGATGGCGACTTGCCAGAAGCCTGATTTAAGGTCAAATTTAGAGAAGATCTTTGCTCCAGCAATTCTACTTAGAAGATATCCTTTGTTTGGAATAGGATAAGTATTAGATTCCAGTACAGAATTCAGAGGTTTATAATTTATAACCAATCTGTGAATACCTCTAATTTGTTCAGATCGTTTATTTACATAGAAACCATAACAATTCCAAGGGCTGTCAGATTCTCTGATTAGCTTTTTGTCCAGTAATTGTTTGATTTCTTTCTCATAAAGAGCCATGTATTCCTTGTTCATAGGAATAGCTCTACTTTTGCAAGGTTTTGTTGCATATTCTGATTTATAGGACAATTCAATAGAATGTTGTTTCCTATGCCAGAAAGCATTTGGCTCTTCAGAGCAACATTCTTCTTCAATTCTTCTTCTGAGATCAGAAATCTTTCTGATTTGCAGGATTTTTCAATTGTTCTTCTACCTAAATTGTAGACTTCAGATCTTTGAGGTCTATTAATTTTGACTCTGCCCTATCCAATTCTTTCATTGCTTGGACCATGGTGGATAACTGGGGATTTGACACATATGGCATTTCAATCCTTTTGAAGTTGCCATCTGATGTAGGAACAGTGATGAAATATCCTTCTCTATTTCCTAGGAGTCTGATTGAACGATGGGTTTCTACTACTGCTAGGAATATATTTCCCAATATACAGTCGACAGGGATATCTGCTACTACAAATTTCAATTTTATACAGTGTTGATCAAAGCATAGGGATGCTTTAGGGGCTTCATATCTGAGTGTCTTGTCTCCTAGTCCTATGACTTTCCTATTGGTTGAAACCCAATACTTTGCAGGAATAACTTTGGTAGTCAAATATTTACAACTGCACCTGAATCTATTAGTGCAGTTAATGAAAACATTTCATTTTGTATACAAATATCTACATGAACATGATGTTGTTGATATTCTATTGCTAGAATTCCCATTTCTTTAAACCCTAATGCGAGATCTCTTTTTCCTTCAAAAATTTCAACTTTTGACTCACTAGAAACTGTTGCATCATTACAAGTGTATGTAGAAATGTTTTGTGCTAGAGGCTAGTTTGCTTTCTCTAGTTGTTCTACTTGGGACTTTAGAGTAGAGATTTTTTTTTGAGATAGTGAATTTCTCTACTTACCCCCAAAGTGAGTGACCGAAATTTGTCCTATTGCTGATGTCGTTGAAAAGATTTTGTATTTCGCTCATAGGAGACATCCACGAAAAGCAGCTTCTTTGAGATGCTTTTGGAAGAACTTGAAGAGTGAAACTGATCAAAAAAGGCTTCAAGAAATCTGTTTTTCATCTCTCCTTCTTCCATAGCACGTATTTGTCAAAGAATTTTAATTTCATCTTCTTCAGTCTAGGCCATTAGCACTTTTTCTTTGTGTTGTTTCTACTAGATTGTTGGTGGATCATCATCTGAGGAATCACTGGAATAATCAAAGTCAAAAGCATTAGAATAATGACATTGACAATCTTCTGATTCTAAACATAAACAATGTTTAATATGAGTTTTTAGCTCTTCAGCCAAGGAACTGTAAGAAGAGGAACTGCAGGATTCAGTGGAAGAATCTTCAAACTGTTGTTGTTGTGCTTGTTCCCTGATTACAATATTGGGACAATGATCTGTTCTGTGGCTTCTTGACCCACATTTCATCCACAACATGGAAGATTCTATTTTTACAGCTTTTCTCTGTACATTTTGAGGCTAAGATTTCTTGCCTCTATTCTTCTTTGATTCTTCACCAATTGGACATTTATTTGAAGTATGTCCAGTTTTACCACACAACCAACACGTTAACTTATTCCATTTCTCCTTCTTGGAGGTATGGAGATGGATCTCTGAAGGCTTGTAATAATGATTCTTAGGGATATATTTATAATATCCCTTGCGAGGCCTTAATGGGGCCTTCCTTTTTCTCCTGTCTTCTCTGGTAGTCTGTTTCTTTGCTTTTTTTTGCCTTTCTCTTGCCTTTTCTCCTTTTGGCAAGAGGGTCATCAATGTTCAAGCTAAATCTGCTACAAATGGACTTACTGTCGAGCAATCTTGAAAGCTTTTCTAAAGATTTATTCACTTTAGAATTAGTACATAGAGCGATAATATTGGTTTTGAATAATGGCTCTTGAACATTGTCATTTAGTAATCAAGCATAAAAGCTCAAATTATCCTATACATGCCTCTTGCTTATATATGTACCTTTTTTTCGTGCTCGGCCCCAAGACCTCCATTTTGTTAATAGCTCTTTGTTTTCAAGAAAAGTATTTTTGATCATGGATGATCCATAATGAGGCAAATTGCCTTTCACTTGAATGACTTGGAACTGTCTGAAGCCATTATATATGCGTGAGTCATAAAGGTTTCAACCCTTCACCTCATATGTTTTGTTTACTGAATTTTCAATGTGTCCAAGTCATGATTATCACACTATCATTGTTCCTATATGATTCAAACGTCTTCATGTAATGTTACGAGCCTACAACTGTTCATAAAATATTTGGTCGACCACAATTACATGACCACATCATTATTTTACACATATTTCATTTTTTAGAGGGCCATGTCAAATCCTAATCCTTGTTGATTATATGCACATGTCAACTCTGTTGAGATTTTTGGTTTTAATAAATTGGGCAAAAATCTCATGTAGGTGACAACAATAGGATTTGTTGCTATATTAGCTCTATTTTGTTGGGAAAGAGTTAATGCATCCTATATTTGTTGTGAAAGAATTTATGAGTCAGTTTTATTCTCTTAGCCATAAAAATATATGCCCGTACAGGATATTGGATATAGTAGAGAGTGTGTGATGAAATAAATTATTTGTAATATCCTGTTTAATAATAAGATTGTCGATGCCTCTATTTGGTGGACGTAGCCCAGATTGGTTGGGTGAACCACGTTAAATCATTGTGTCATTTGTGTATGATTTTATATGCTGTGATTGCCTTTTATTTTCCGTTGCGCACTGTTTGCTCCAACAATTGGTATCAGAGCGTGTTGAGGAGCAGGTGTGTGCATATGACAAAGCTGTTGAAGGTGAATTTTTTTGTAGATTGGCAATTGGTATGGTTTCGGGCGAGACAGTCACGCCAATATTAGACAGTGAACGGGTTGGCATGGTTTATTGCGGAATAGGCGCGCCAATTGGCGTGGATCCGACCTTAATAGTCGCGCCAGAGCGCCAATATCCCGATTGGCACGGATCCGATGGGTTTAGTCGTGCCAATCTTGTTACTCTAACTGATTTTGCTTCTGGCACGGATCGTCTGTTGTTGAGGAAGCGCCAAGACCCTTTCGGCGTGACAAGTGAGGATCGCTTTGGTAAAACTACATTTTTTGTTATCTGTTTTTTATTTGTAATCTACAGTTTGTACAACAGAGAGATTTTTTAATAAGGTAAAGGCAGTATAGTAGAAGTTGAAGGCATTTTTTGTTGAATATTAATTTTATTTGTTAACAAGTTGGAATTGGAGATTGTTTGGTTGATACAGTATAGAAAAAACTCAAAGTGCTCATTTTGAGATCGAGAAGTTTAATGGCAAAAACAATTTCGAGATCTTAAAAGTAAAGATGTGTGATCTGCTTGTGCAACAAGGCGTTGCGAAGGCGTTGATGAGAAAATCCAATCAACCTTACAACATAATAGATTATGAGTGGACCGAGATGGATGAAAGAGCATTGAGCACTATTCGACTATGTTTGGCAGATGATGTTTTGTTTAACATCGTGTCGGAGAAAATGGCTGCTGGTTTGTGGACAAAGCTTGAGAAGTTGTACATGACAAAATCCTTAACTAATAGGATTCTCCTGAAGCAACAGTTGTACAGTTTGTGAATGAAGGAAGGTACATCAATTACTGATCATTTGAATACTTTTAATACTCTCCTGGTGCAATTAGAAATTATAGAAGTAAAATTTGAATCAGAAGATAAAGCTATAACTTTATTGTGCTCGTTACCCGAGTCATGGGATCATATTGTTACTTCTATAAGTCTTAGTTCATCAGAAACCCCTGAGTTTGATGATGTAGCTGCATCTTTATTATCTGAAGAAGCAAGGAGAAGGTCAAATTTAGAAACCTCTACATCGAAAGCAATGATGGCCATAGGTTGTTCTAAAGAAAGACGCTTCAGTAGGCACAGTTGTCATGCGGAAAGAGTTATTTTTGCGGACAAAACTAACCTCCCTAGGAGTCTAAGACTCTCTAGTGACAAACAAGACAATTAAGAGCAATCCTTCTCTAAACATACATTATTTCATTAGAAACCAAGTGTTTTTCGATCCTACCTCAAGTCCAACGCTCGTTGTAGCAGTCCAGCCTCACTGATCCGGATGAGCTCCTCCTTCACTTTGAAACCTGCATACACTAACAATCAAACGATTACATAACACCTGAATATTCCATAAAACAAAGCATATTCAACATATAGACCAAGGAGTATATGAAACAATTCATTAACAACAAATCATTGAGAAGAATGGACTTATTTGTATTAAGAAAACAAAAAAGAAACCATTACAACCTGAGCCTTGGTGTTGTGCAAGTTCCTCCCAGGGTCCAGCAAGAGTTTTCCTCTACTTTGACAAGCTCACCCACTTCCAAATGAAACAAGAAAGGATGGTAATCTCTCCTCACAAGTTTATAATGGAAGTCCTAATTCCAGCAACATCTACCCTTTGGAATGTTCAGCTTTCAACCTCCCCTCCTCTGGCCCAAGGCCTGTATTTATAGTGTTCTAGAGGAAGTTATTCAGTTCCAACATCAATGGGATACTCCCTCTTTTGGATGGGGTAGCGCCTCTCTTGATGGGATAAGTTCCTCTATCATAGGGATGCATGAACCATCTGGAGGCGCTCAATACACGTCAAACACTCTTCTAGAAAGCTCTAGAAGTGACCACAAGTAACTTTTTTAAGATGAAACTCGCGCCTTTTGACCTTTACAGGGGTACGCACCCATCCCTTGGCTTACAGAGCGTAAAAGTACGCAGGTACAATGAGCTTGGGATGCGTACACGCAGGCAAGGTAGAGAGAACCTGCGTACCCAGAGATAAACATGTTTTTTAATGACTCTCTCTCTTTTTGAAGTTTGACATGGAGAGCATAGGTATAAGGCTTGACAAGGAGGATAATATGACGATTGATGGAGCCATATTAACTGCAGATAGTCATGGTGACAAATTTCAGTGTAACAGATTGCCCCCTAAAGTGCGAAGCCTGTAATAGATAAGGGTTTTATATCATCTAGGAAGGGTGAAGTACTTTATCATTTCAAGGATTATCTCATGGAGAGCCTGGTTAGAACCTGCAATTTTCAACACAAAATACATGTATAAGATTATATCATCGCTGAGGTAGGCATTCCCATACTCAGATCAAAACTTAAACTAACAGACTAACTACTCTGATACAGGAATGATTTCATAATACATCATAATCATAGACTCGTCTAGACACAGTATGGACGCAGCCATCTGTTTATAATTGGTCTACAACATAATGAATACAAAACTCCTCGCAGCCTGCATGGTGGAAACTAGATCCAGGGTCTTCATCTCTACTTCCCGAATTGGTACGATTCTAGCCATGCGAATAAATGAGTCGATGTCGAACATGGTAGAAACCACTTGATTACCAGTCAATGATGTTAACTGTTAACAAGCGTGAGAGAGACCACCAGTGATGTCAATGGTTCTCAAAGTACCTAGCACAATCCATGAGATGTGAATGAATGAGTCGATGTCGAACATTTCATGGAATCCTTCGATCGCAAGTCAATGATGAAAACTGACGTCGAAGGTGAGAAACCTGCCATTGATGCATGCAGACCTCAAGGTACTG
>APFE030722206.1:80557-123173 GCA_000404065.3 Pinus taeda | reverse complement strand
TACCTTAAAAATTCAAAAAAGATCAACATATTAAATGAAATTTGTGTGTGTGTGTGTTTGTGTTTAAGAGTATATATTTTTAGAAAATTAATGTACGACACCCACATGTTATGACATAAATCTAGTGAGAGGAAAAAATCGAATTCCCAAGGTCAAAGTTTACATCTTAAGTAGCTCAAAAATGCATTCAAGTTGTTCTCTTGAGAATATTAAGATCTCTTATGGGGAATGAAATGGCCACACCAATAATTGAGTGGGAAAGTCTATGGTCATAACTCAACGCAACTGTCTTAGTTGCAGAGAAGCGTGTCAAGTGGCCAAAAAATACAAAATAAAGAAATGGAATGGAAATAAAGATAGGTTATCTATCCAAATTTCTATATCGTTGGATCACCCTTTGTGATCTTGACCATCTGAATAATTAACCAGATGTGGGCCATGCCCTAGCACTCTTGTGAACCAATGTTACATGACCATGTAGCATTATCATGTGATGCACACCACACTGTTTAAAAAATTGTATGAGTAACCCACTTAAATGGTTGATCAGTGAATTCTATCAAAACAAGGACTAAGGGTTGACGATGGTACATCGCATTTAACCAATATAATATTGAAAGAAGAGGTTGAGGGGCAGTTTACAATGATAACAACATGACATATAGGTATTGCATATAGAAATTGCGCAGTTTCTGAGCCGAGTAGGCTGCAAGTCAGATTTGCGCAATTTCTGGAGGGGAGACTGGTTCCCCTCCAGTATTGCGCAATTTCTTGAAGGAGTTGCTCAACTAGTAGCTAGACCAACTCTATAGAAGCAGCCTCTGACGAGAGTGTAACAAGCTATCATGCAGAGGCTGGGAAGCTGCTAGAAAACCACTAAATCTCATGCACTTGATAGTGCAAGACATGCTGTTGAGGATGGTTGGTAAGGAGGCTCTAAAACGTATCTAAGGAAAAATTTTGGAGGGTGGTTGTAGCCGCTACAACAGTGTGCAAATAGAGTGGCGGGGTTTACTTTTGCAACTAGACTAGCCTTTCCCTTTCATGACATTTAAATTAGCATTTACGTTTAATTAATGGAATTTTCATTCCTGTCGTTAGAATCAAGTTCATCTCCTTGCAATCACGATATGCTTTCATAAGAAATTATATTTTTAGTTAGTCGAAGGAGTGGTATTTGAATACCTTGATCTACTCTAATGACTGAGGATGACATGACTAGAAGCTACCGTGTTGTGCATATAGCACTATCACCTCTAAGTTTGCATGAACCCCAAGTTGATAATTTAGGTTGATAAGCATTGGGAGTTGCAACATCCTTGGTGCAATACCATAGCTCATCATTTTTTGGCGTTGTTGTCGGGGAGGTGTTCAATTAGGTGTTATTTCTACTTAGGAGTTACTTGTTTTTTGCTTTGCATTAGTCTTATTGGTTTGAAAGCTTCATGGAAAAAAAGGAGAAAGAGAATTCAAAAAACATAGCTAGTTCTTTCATGCCTCGTAGGAGTAGGGAAAATCAAGGGAAATTCTTACCAAAAACCCCCACCCCTTCAAGAAGTCAACTTGTATTCTTCTCTGGTGATTGTGAACTTTCCTCTTTCACTATATGGGAATTAAAAAAGCCTCTAGGAGAGGAACCTAGAATTTTTGAGGAACGCATAGGGGAAGAAAAACATATCTCACCTACACAAACCATGGCTAAAAATAGATAAGATGAGATTTTCCCTATCATGGAAACTAATGGGTGGGCCAGAATGAATAATATAAGCCATGTTTCCCTTCTACGTTTCCATGGCCTAACCTCTGGGGATCCTCACACCTTCGTGTTTGAATTTGTTGTTTTTTGTAGGACCTATGACTATGCCTTGGATGAACATAAGCTAAATTTACTTCCATCTGCCCGAAAATATGTACCCTTGCACTCGTTTATGATTTACCTAAAGGCAACATCACTACCTAGGCCTAAATGCAACAAGCCTTCAATGACAAGTACAGTGATTACTACAGTTCCAAGGAAACAAAGTAGGAAATCTTTAGGATGACCCTGGGAACAAATGAATCCTTAGAGGACTATGAGGAAAGATTCCAACTCAATTATAGGAGGGCTAATTGTACCCTTCATCTCGAATCACTAAAGCTAGTTCTTCTACGAGGGATCCGGGAGGATGTAATGGAAACCCTCAACATGTTGTCTTGAAGAGACATCTCTTAATTTCTTTATGATGTCATCAAAACAATATATACAAATCACTCTAGGGATGCTAGAAAAAAGGGTGGGTCTATCAAAGGCTTGGTTAGTTCATCTCCCTTTACACCAGCCCTCAAACATGGGATAGGAAGTACGTTGGAGGATTTTAAGAGTGGCATGTTGCATACGTTTCCCCTACAGATGGATACAGCGCAAACTAAAAGGAACCAAGAGGAAGCAGAAAGGGCACTAGGTATCTTCCACCTTAGATGCACTGAGAGACACCCTAGGAATGAGTGCCCACTGAATGTCATAGGAGTCTTCTTTGTTTGTAAAGAAAATCATGCAATAGAGGAACGTCTCTCTATGATAGGCCTAAACGCTATATACCAAGCAGAAAAAGGTGGTTCAGAGAAACTCTGCTTTATTAACCAAAGGAGGCCTTAAGGCCCTCAAACATATTAGCAGGGAATGCAAGGTGTGCACTATCCTCATTAAAATCCAAATAAGAATGCACCTTTCCAGCCTTGGTTGCCTTCCACTCATCCATCATGGCCCACACCTCCTCTTCGGCCTTATACTCCTCAATATCCTCCTTGTCCTATTAACCCTCCTTTCCAACCATATCCACCACAATATTCCCAATGGAGAAACCTCTCACCAGGGTGGAGGCCTCAAACAACACAACCTCCTGCTCTACTACCTCCACCTCAACCTCAACCATAGCTCCCTCACCATACCCCACTTAAGAAACCTCAAATGCTCTCTCAACCCAATCTGAACCTAAACAATAAGTAGGAACAATAGGTTTACAGTGGGGAGACATCCTAGCATGCTTATGTTGTGGAAATCCAAGAGATCAACCTTCCTTCTCGGAAGGTGATCTTAGATAATCACCCACCTTTTCCACGTAGAGAGATTGAAGAGAACGAATAGACTGCCCCTCAAGCCAATGCACCTCCTTACCATAAATGGTTGGTCCACCCTAAACAACACACCCTAGAAGAGGCTTAGCTTTGGGGAGAATTGAAGAACTTGTGTGTAAAAGTACCCCTTCTCCGAGCCATCAAAGATGTCCCCATTTACAACAAGCTTATCAAGGAAGTGTGTTTTAAAATACCTGGGAGAAGAAGAATAGATACCCCACTATCCATTTTGTTGGAAAATTGTTTGACCTAATGCTTGGGAGGGTAATCTCCCCAAAGTACTTGGATAATGGTAGCCCAACATTGTTTGTGCACATTGATGGCATTATGGTCTCTAATACCGTGATTGACCTTGGGGCTGCAATCAATGTGATGACTAGGGAAACCATTCTCAAGCTAAACCTCCAAGGGGGCTTGAGAAAGACTACTATGATATTGTATAACAACCCTCATGAAAATTCCATGTAATAAGGTATATAAAGGAAAGAATAAGACCATGTGCAAGGGACACTTATTCCAAGATTAATGTTGGGTAGGACATCCTGGTGTGGGTGTTCAGTCAGTTCACTATGGGAAAGGAGATTGCAGTTTATTATGGCAAAGGAGATTGGAAAAGGCAAAGACAAAGGAAAAGGCAAAGGAATTAAAAGGGAAAAAATGAATTTTGGCTCATTTGTTTATGAAAATAAAGGAAATTAGGACAAAAGTGAGGTAAAAGGTCATAGGTTGCATGTGAGGAGGAAATTGAAGAAAATAGAGTACTCATTGACAAAAAGGCTTATGAGGATTAGTTGGCAACATCTTGGTCAATGTAAACACTTGGCTCAAGTTTTTGTTTAGGTTTTAGAGCAAGGAAGACAAAAGCAAGCAAGTAAAGGAAAGGAAGGAAAGCAAGGATCAAGGAAGAAGAGTAGGATCAGGGAGCTTCATTAGGAATACTTGCACGTAGCATATTGCATGTGTGATTTCCTAGTTGGTTTGGACATGAATGGCTTTCCTTGTTGGTGTATGGTTCTCGTGTTGTCAGTCGCATGGTTTTTCCGGGTACAGTGGTTTTCGGCCTAGCCTCGCCTTTTTCTGGATGCCATGGTGTTGGGATATGTTTTTCGGTTTGGGTCTTTGGGTTTTTCGGATGGATTTCAGAACTTGGAGCGGAGGTGCTCTCAAGGTTCATTCCCAAAGGCCAAGGAATCCCTTGATCCATTTTGGAAGGATACACGGTAAACTCTGAGGGAGGAATCTCAGTTTAGGGCCTAATGATCCAGTGTAGATTGTGGTAAAGCCTAAGAGACTGGTCTCGGTTTAGGGCCTAGTGATCCGTGGTTGGATTGTGGTAAAGCCTGAGAGACAAGAAGTCAAAAATTCCTCGAGGATAGTGATGGAGTGGAGATGGAATTCATAATTCAGTTCGGTTATGATCGGAGCACCTGTTTCAGTGTGATCACGATTTGATGAGGGTGGAGGTGGTTTAACCTTTGGATTACCTTGGTTGTTTTTGGATTGGTTTTCTTATGAGATCCCACATCCACATTTGGAATATGGCATGGGAGTTATTGGCTAAAAGAAATATTTGGTTCACCCATGTCTACAGTCGGTTGGTACATGGAAGTCCCGAACCTTTTCAGATTTGCATATTAGTAATGAAAGCTAAGTTCTCTTACTCTTTCACTTGTTTATATGTGGATTTAAAGGATGTCATATCTCTGATATTTACCTGGTTTTATGCTCGTTATAAGCATGGTTAATTGGTTGATTCATTTCATGGTTATTTCATGTATTTAATTTTGAATGTTAAAATGATGGATGCAAGACCTAATTGATGTTATAATAGCTCAATGGAGACGTTAGTGGTCCTTCTTTCCATGGTTCATAAGTTTTTTTGGTCATTCATGCTTTGTCTTGTATCCTAAATGTGTAGGTTTCATTGATTCCAAGTGTTTGACAGAATTTCAATCGCAATTGGGGATGGTTAGGCTTATTCCTGAGTTTTATTTCTCATTTTTTTTATCTTTGTCATCATGTCTTCGATGGATTCTAAAAGTTACACAAATTCTGGGGAGTGGCCGAAATTCTGGGCTAGAAAAGTGCCTTGATTTCAAGGGATGTTGGCACAGGTCCGCTGGGAAAAGTCCTTGGATGGTGGCTTGTAGTCCTATGATAGTGTCAAGAGGTCCCTAGATGCTGGCATGCCCATAGCACGAGAGCATCCAAAGGTTAAGAGGTCTAAAAGGTCAGTGGGACCTAGGGGCAGGATGCCTGAGTGGCTGGGACGTCCCCTGGGGATATTGTTGCTAATGTGAAAGGTATGGTTGATTTGTTTCCGTCGATTCCATTTCTTTAAGGTCACCAAGGAGGTTGAATCCCTTATAGTTACCTCTCTCGTCACACGTTTACCCCGGTTGGACAGTGACTTGGGTAGATTTGGGAGGAGGCCGGTTACATACTACAGCTTGCAGATAGACCCATAATAGCTCCCGAGGGATTTATTGAGGATGTAATGGTCTCCATTAACTCCTAGGAGTGTCCCACTGATTGCCCTGTCCTGCAACCCAAAACCAAGTTTAATGGTAATCCTATCATCTTAGGAAGACCTTGTTTGGCCACTTTTGATGCCTCATTAGTTGCAGGGTTGGGAACATGACCATAAAGAATGGGCATCCATCAAAAAATACTTGTGATGTACCCTCCTCCTCAACCTTCTATTGAGCATGACTTGCCCTTATTGTTAGAGGATGAGGAAGAACGATAACTTTATGAGACATCCGCCTACCCAGCCTACACACTGGACACTGTTATAGGGGTAGGGAAACCTGATGAATATGAACTTATTGAACTACATTAGTATTTATTTCTTTAAAAAAAATATTTATAATTCTAGAAAGTGGACTTGTGATAATCCCCATGTAAAGTAAGCCTCACCATCAAAATAATCAACCAGATTGGGTCCACGTGCTAGTCACGGTGTGAACCAGTATTACAAGACCATGTAGCATGGTCACATGACACACACCAAGCTCTTTAACTAATCACATCAGTCGCCCAATTGAATTATTGATCCATGAATTCCATGAAAACAAGAACTAAGGGTTGAGGAAGGTACATCACATTTGACCAAGTTAGCATTGAAGTTGGAGGTTGAGGGGTGGTTTACTATGATAATTGCATGTCATATAATTATTTCGAAATAGTAATAATAATATATCCCAAGGATAATGTTTTTAACCTAGTTCGAGAAAGAAAGATAAGTGAGCTAAGGGTGGACAAAATAGTAATTTTTTTGTAGTGCATAAACAAAATTATGAGTATGCAAAGCAAGGAGGTAACATAAATGGGTATGATACCATGGAGAAGCTTAATGCCATGGGAAAAATATATAAAGTATGGGAAAGAGAAAAGAGAGACTTAAATACACCATAAGTATATAAGATAGAGTGCAATGGATTTATTATTCATAAAGCCTAAGTCCCTTATGTTAAATTATATTGGGATGAAAGGGTACGAGTATCACATGTAGCATTTAGGAAGGGTGTTATATGTTAACCAATAAAATCGAGATGGATCCCTCTAGTATGATCGGGCTGACCAAGAAGTTATGCCTAGAATGAGTATGGTGTTGTGTCTAGACTAGTGAGCAAGGGACCATCTAGAATTCTCTTTTCAATAGCCATGGAAAATGTTACTAAATTGTGTTAGAGAAAAAATGTTTTGAAACGAGATGTATGATGAGGTAAAACCTTAGATTCATATAATGAGTATTTTTTTAATTAATTGCAAAAAGAAAGAAAAAAATAGTTGAGTAAATTGAGGTACATTACACTTTGGCCATTTTTGGCCAATGGATCTCCACTGGCGATTGATTGATTGAATTGTGCATATAAAGGTCGAAGGATTTTGGTATAATGGATTGGCTAAGCAACCCATAGATTTTTTTATTTTTTTTTATTTTTGTTATAATAATGTGTTGAAATCACTAGCTTGAGGGCTTGATCTATGTAGTCCACCTAATCCTAGTTTTCTAAGCTTGTCACTGAGTTGATTACAATATTGGAAAAAAATAAATATCTTAGACACTGGAAAATGACAATCTAGATTCTAGTGAAGAAAAATAAAGCATGAAACACTTAGACTACATCATTAATTATAATAATATCTTATTAGATATTTTTATTATTAGAGTAATCTAAGTGTTTAGTTGATCGTTAACAATAATTGTTTATTTAATATTATAATTTACCATTACAAACAATAAAAGTAAATTTATCTTATAATATTATATAATTTTATAAATGCTTAAAAACTCATTGGTAAATGTGTTTATTAAATTTTGTTAATATTATATTTATTTGTGTCAAATAGACAATTTGCTTTTAATTGAAAAAATATATAATCAAATTAATTATACAAGTTTTTGGATAATAAAAGTAAGTAAGATATTGTAGTTAATTAATTTTATATTAAATGATTTTAATCTCAAATTTTATTGTTAAAAAATTTAATCATTTTAAATTTATAACAAGTTTAAGATTTGGGAAATTTATGTGATTCATAATCGTAGGTTGAGTTTTAAAATCATAACATGTGTGTGTGTGTTTTTTTTTAAGTTTAAACTAAAATAGTTTTTTATCAAATTTAAAATAATGATAATTATATCTTGATACTTAATACACTTGAATATGATGAGTATTTTATTAGCATTAATCAGAGTGGATTAATTTTAAAAGAATAAATATATAATTAACATTTTAAACATCCTCGTCTTTTTACATTTAACATCACACTTTCTATAATAACAATCTAACATGACACTTTATATAATAATATCCTGTACTTCATATAACAATTTTGAAAAGAAACGATTCTCAACAAATTTCAAATTTCCTTACATAAAAATAAATAAATAAATAAACCCAAAACTTTTATTATTTTTTCACTACATCGGTGAAAGAAATGTACAATTTTGAAAAGAGACGCTTCATAACAAATTTCAAATTTCATCCCATAGAAAAAAAGAAGACCCAAAACTTTTATTGCTTTTTCACCACGTGAGTGAAAAAAATTTACAATTTCGAAGAAAAACTCCTCGTAGCAAATTTCAAATTTCTTCTCTACAGAAAGAAAAGAAACCCAAAACTTTGATTGCAGTTGTCTATAATGAGACTTTTTGAAAGGCTTTTCGGCAGTTTTTTCCGGTTAAAATCCGGCAATAATTTATTAGAATCGCAAGTTTCATAGCTAGTTTCTGCACAATGAAAGGGTCCCAGGGGTTTTTCAGGGTGTTGAATCCAAATATGCAGTTAAAAAACCATTTATAATAAGTTTAAGATTTGGGAAATTTTTGTGATTCATAATCGTAGGTTGAGTTTTAAAATCATAACATGTTTTTGTGTGTGTGTGTTTTTTTTTACGTTTAAACTATAATAGTTTTTTATCAAATTTAAAATAATGATAATTATATCTTGATACTTAATACACTTGAATATGATGAGTATTTAACAGCATTAATGAGACTGGATTAATTTTAAAAGAATAAATATGTAATTAACATTTTAAACATCCTCATCTTTTTACATTTAACATCACACTTTCTATAATAACAATCTAACATGACACTTTATATAATAATATCCTTTACTTCATATAACAATTTTGAAAAGAAACGATTCTCAAAAATTTCAAAGTTCCTTACATAAAGGAAAAAAAAAAAAAAAAGACCCAAAACTTTTATTGCTTTTTCACTACATCGTTGAAAGAAATATACAATTTTGAAAAGAGACGCTTCATAAAAAATTTCAAATTTCATCCCATAGAAAAAAGGAAGACCCAAAACTTTTATTGCTTTTTCACCATGTGAGTGAAAAAAATTTACAATTTTGAAGAAAAACTCCTAGTAGCAAATTTCAAATTTCTTCCCTACAGAAAGAAAAGAAACCCAAAACTTTGATTGCTTTTTCACTACATTGGTGAAAGAAATGTACCATAACTTACCCTTGCAGCACTCACTCAGTACGGTAGAGTAGAGTAAAGTACATATGAGATTATTGAAAATGTCAAAGCAGAAGAATGAGTCTAATTAGAAGACAAATGAATCCAAGTGGCAGCGCTGGGTATTCCACTGTTGAGCACGAATAGCATGTAGTACTCAGGCGGTGCTGCAACAAGGGTGGGAGGTGCCGTTACTAGGGCACTATAAATATTCTGCCCTGCTCCTCCTACTAATTCTAATTGTGGGCTGGCAGATGCAAGCAGAAGCAATCTCTGATGCATGGAAAAAGAGTGAGTAGTGAAGGTTGGAGGATAAATGTTGAACTGAATGGAAATGTTATGATGATTATTTGCAGCAAACTGAACCTTGAAGCTACCTCCATAAGTGACCGAAGCAGGCAGCAAAAAAATGATGGTGGGCTTTAGGGAAGATTCATCATCTAGGTAATAAGAACTGTATGGTTGCAGACGAAGCTCTGTGGGAAACATAACGGTGAAATTATAATTTTTGTTGGGGTTGGAACCTCCCAAAAAAATCCTACCATCAGGCAATACAATTGCAGTGGAATGATACTTTCTTGGAACAGTATAACTTGCGAGTACTGAGAAGCGCTACCCTGGCAATGCATTAGGTTTGTATAAATAAGGAGCAAGAGCTGGATTGGTTGCTTGCCCATAGCCTGCACATCCCTTCTCTGCTCCATTGATAATCAGAATTTCACCGGTGGGAAGAAGTAGCATATCTCCCAGAACTCTGGGAGCAGGCATGTTCTCCATTGCCCAATCGGCATTGGGATCTATGATAACCATTCTTCCACAGCTTTGGAGCGCGTCAGTGAAAATCCCTGCGAGTGACAAATTATAACTCTCAACAGGAGCACCACCGCAAACCATAATTTCTGTCCTCCGAAATGCATCAGATGCATACAGTGGGAGCATCACAGATGAGGGGGTGGTGGGGTAATTTCTTGGGCCATATGGGATTCTTGGAAAATGCCTGACCACAACATTTCTTTGGTAATCAAGCAAGATGGAATCACGGTTAGCGAAGATGAAGAGATTTCCATCGAATGAGGGATGAAGAAAAGGATAGAGATTGTATAGGCTCTGCAGGTTTTGGGACACATAGGTGTCTTCTAGAAACGTCAGATTGTAAGATCCCTCACCAGGCTTCCTTGGTGGCAGGAATTCGTAGGTAAAAGCGTAGTTTCCGCCCACAACAATACTTCTACCGTCAGGAAGGATTGTTGGAATTTTCTACTAAATTCCATAACAAACAGACAACAAAAAAAAATGCTCTGTTTCTGCACAGAAAACTGAAAATTTCGTTTTCTGGAAATGGTGTTGCAGCAACAGGATTCGGTGTCGCAGCAACGCGGAATAACAGTCTGTTTTTGTTAACACAGAAAACTGCTTACTGGAATCAGTGTTGTGGCAACACAGTTTGGTGTTGCAGCAACGCGATTTTTTACGTCAAGTCACTCGATGTAACGGCAACGCATTTTTGAGGACAAGTCACTTTAAGACAATTGACGCTTGGTGTAACATCAACTAAAATAGTTGGCATCAAGTCACTTATATACTTACAGTGAGACAATTGACGCTTGGTGTAACAGCAACTAAAATAATTGGTGTCAAGTCACTTATAAACTTTACGGAGTAAAAACTACGCGCTTTTGACACTTGGTGTAACAACAACTGAAAACCAAGCAAAACAATAAACTTGTATTCATAAACCGTAAGAAAAACTGATACAAATTTGTCTTCCTCGTGACAGAGGGATTACATAGGAAAATTCAGTTCCAGAAATCAATTTTCACTATCTCTGAAAATTGCAGGTTCAGCACTGCTATGCATTTACAGAAGAGACTCACTATGTTCTTCTAGCCTTCTCTCTTTCTCTCAGAGTACAAAAACAGAATTGTTGTTCAAAATCTCTTGCACTCACACAGAAAACATAACTGTTGTTCTTTTTCTCTTATACACCTTGAAAACAGAAAACAGCAGTGTTGTTCTTTTTCTCTCTTACACCTTGCAAACAGAACTGTTGTTCTATACATTTATAGGAAAATAAATATCTAAGTTTAAACAATAAACTAAGCAAAATATCTTGTAACGCTTATCTGTGTATTAATTACAGCAAGCGGTGATGACCTTAAGTTGGCGGTTGCAGGGGAATTAAATTCTACGCATTTAATGCTCATCAATGTGCAAAATATCAGTGGAGACTTTGCGGCATCGGATAATCTGAAATATCCGCTGAAGATCAGATTTCGGTTCATCATTTATTGTGTTGCAGTTGGAATTAAATTCCAACACTCCCCCTTAATTTCAACTGCTGCATACCCAGGCATTTCCTGAAATGATCAAAACTTTTCTTTGGCAATGGTTTTGTCAAGATATCAGCAAGCTAATCCTCTGTTCTATAGTGCTGCAAAACAATCTCACCATTGTTAACCAATTCACGTATGAAGTGAAATTTGGTATCTATGTGCTTTGTTCTTTTATGAAAAACAGAGTTTTTAGACAAAGCTATTACTGAGCTATTGTCACAGTAAATGATTGTGCCATTTTCCTGTTCATGACACAAATCACTGAGAACTCTTCTCAGCCATACTGTTTGGCATGCTGCTATTGTTGCTGCCACATACTTTGCCTCTGTTGTTGACAAAGCCACAACTGGTTGCGTCTTGGAAGCCCATGAGATGGCTCGCGATCCCATATGAAACACATATCCTGATGTGCTTTTTCTATCATCAACACTTCCAACCCAATCACTGTCTGTGTAACTTGTCAACATGAAACTTTCAGAAGAGGAGTATAAAATACCAAACCCCTTCGTTCCATTCACATACCTTAGAATCCTCTTGGCTGCCTGCCAATGAGTCTCTTTCGGTCTTTCCATAAATCTGGAGATTAAACTCACAGCGTGCATAATGTCTGGCCTAGTTGCAGTCAAGTACATAAGGCTGCCAACTATGCTTTTGTACAATTTTGGATCAAAATCCTTGCTACTGTCTTCTTTGGTCAATTTCAGCCCCACTACAGTTAGAGTCACAGCTGCCTTGCTGTTCTGCATGTTAAATCTCTTCAACGCAACTTCTACATATTTATCTTGAGAAATGAAAACACCATTTTCACTTTGGTCTACTTCAATTCCAAGAAAATATCTTAAGAAGCCCAAGTCAGTCATTTCAAATTCATGTTTCATGACTGCTTTAAAATCAGCAATGAGAGAAGCATCATTGCTAGTAAAAATCAAATCATATACATATAAAACGACAATAATAATCTTACCGTCATTCTCCTTTATGTAGAGTGTGGGTTCACCATCACACTTATCAAACCCATTCTCAATCAGATAAGCACCTATTTTTCTGTACCATGCTCTTGGAGCTTGCTTAAGCCCATAAAGAGCCTTCTTCAGTTTGCAAACTTTATGATCTTGGCCATCAACTTCATAACCTGGAGGTTGTTCAACATAAACCTCTTCTTTTAACACTCTATTCAGGAATGCAAATTTAACATCCATCTGATAAATCTTCCATTTGTGTTGTGCTGCAATAGACAACATTGTTCTGACTGTTTCCATCCTTGCTACTGGTGCAAAGGTTTCATCATAGTCTCTTCCTTGTTGCTGCTTGTAGCCTTTCGCAACAAGTCTTGCTTTGTGCCTGTCAATCTTGCCTTCAGCATTGCTTTTGGTCTTATAGACCCACTTAAATCCAATGGCATCTTTGCCTTCAGGGAGGTCCACTAACTCCCATGTTTTACTTTTTTCAATTGCACCAATTTCTTCATTCATTGCTTCAATCCATTTATCTTCATTTACAGCATCTTCAAAATGAACTGGGTCATCAACATGACAATATAAAGCGAATAATGAATTCAGACCGGTATTGGTACTTACCTCTCCTTGTTCATAAATCTCATTCAGATTTCTGAATCTTGGTCTTCTTGGTGTGCTTGGAGTTTCTTCTGAACTTGAGGGTATTTCTGATCCCTGTGGTGTGCTTGAAGAAGCACTTCCTTGATTTCTTAAGGCTGTTCGAATTCCAGCTTGTGGTGTGGTTTGCTGAATTTGCTGTGGTGGAGGAGGAACCACCAAGGAAGGATTATTTGTTGCTGTCCCTTCCTGTTCTTCTTCATGAGACACAATTGTCTTCACATTCACTGTCTTTTCTAGACTTCCATCCCAAGCTTCATCTTCAATGAACTACACATCCCTGCTTACTATCAATTTCTTAGTGGATGGATTATAGAGTTTGTATGCTTTTGACTCATCACAATAGCCAACAAACACACACTTCTCCCTCTTACTATCAAGCTTTTTCCTTAGCTAATTTGGTACATGTGCATAAGCTACACAACCGAATACTCTCATGTGAGTGACTGTTTGCTTTTGACCACTCCATGCTTCTTCTGGTATTTTGTTCATGACAGCTTTAGTTGGGCATCTATTCAAGATATAAACTACGCAAGTGACAGCTTCTGCCCAATACTCATGAGGCAAGTGTTTTGCCTTCAGCATACTTCTAACCATGTCAAGAATGGTCCTATTCTTTCTTTCGGCAACACCGTTTTGTTGTGGTGTATACCTTGCTGTGAACTGTTTTTGTATGCCGTTCTCTCTGCAAAAACGCAGAAAGTCTTGGGAGATGTATTCTCCTCCTCTATCTGTTCTGAGCACTTTGATGTAATGCCCACACTTCTTCTCAACAAGATTTTTGAAGTGGCGGAATTTCTCAAACACTTCACTCTTCTGTTTCAGCATATATACCCATGTCTTTCTGGTGTAATCATCAATGAAAGTTAAAACATATCTATTTCCGGCAAATGATGGTACTTGCATCGGTCCACACACATCAGAGTGAACAATTTCTAAGGGTGCTTTTGCCCTTATACTCTTTCCTGCTGGAAAGCTTTCTTTATGTTGCTTGCCCAAGATGCAGCCTTCACAAAGGCTGTCTGGTTTCTCAATCAACGGCAATCCCTTTACCATTCCTTTTCTATGCAACAGATTCAAGCCTCCGAAATTGAGATGTCCAAATCACAAGTGCCACAACCAATTCTCATCTTTCACTTGTTCCTAAAAGACTTCTTGCGTTACAGCTGCAATAGTTCTTCCTTCCTTCAAATCTGCCCTTAGTTTGAGAGGAAACATTCTATTGCTGGTCATCTGCACTTGTGCAATGATCTTCTTACTTGGAGGTATATCTGTGATTGTACACATATCATCTTTGAAGAACACGTTGTAACCTTTGTCAATGAGCTGCCCAATGCTCAAAAGATTACATTTCAGACCAGGTACATAGTATACCTCTGGCACAAACATCTGTTCTCCATTTCTTGCTCGGATACTGACGCTGCCTTTACCCTTGACAGCTATCTTACTATCAGTCCCTGTTGTTACCTCATATTTCACATCTTTATCCAGATTGGCAAACATTGCAATATTTCCAGTCATATGATTACTACAACCTGAGTCTAAGAACCAAACATCTTCTTGTTTTTCTTGTGCAATGTTACATGTTAACAGCACATTCTTTGAATTCTTATTTTCTTCATTTGCAAAATTAACATTCTGCCTACTATTCATGTCATTTTGTTTTTTTCTACATTCATTGGCATAGTGCCCATATTTCTTACAATAATGACATTGGACTTGGGATTTGTCATACATTTGTCCATGAGCTTGCTGTTTGCCTGAACCTTCATCTTGGTTCTGATTGCAGCTCCTTCTGCTTGTGCTTGCAGGATAATATCTGCCTCTGTTTTGGCTTCTTCCACGACCTCTGTTATTTTCTCTGCCTCGGCTTCTTCTTTGGCTGAAAGACATCTGAGTCTTGAACGCTTGCTCAAGAGAGGAATCTGTTCCTCTACTCAGTCTGTGTTCATGAGACATAGGAGAAGCATTGAGTTCATCTACCGTGAACTGTGAGAGATCTTTTGTTTCTTCTATTGCTACCACAACAGCTTCAAATCTTGAGGGTAAACTTCTCAAGATCTTCTCTACGATCCTTCTTTCTTCAAGGATTTCACCATGAGATCTAATCTGGGTTATCAACCCAATAACCTGAGTGAAGAATGAATCTATTGTATCAGATTCCTTCATGCTGAGTGTTTCAAAGTCTCTCCTCAACATCTGCAACTTTGCAGTCTTCACCTTCTCCATGCCTTGATAGGCAGTTTTGAGAATATCCCATGCTTCTTTGGATTTTATTGCTGTTGCAATCCGTGGAAAAACACTTTCATGTACTGATTGGAAGAGAAAAAACAGGGCTTTGGCATCCTTCTTCTTGTCACTCTTCAACTGGTCTCTTTCTGCTGCTGTCAAAGCAGCCAATGATGTTGCATCTGTAGGTTCAGCATAGCCAGTTTCAACCAGCTCCCATATTCCTTGAGAAGCAAACAATGCTTTCATTGTTATGGACCAATAACTGTGATTTTTCCCATTAAATTGTGGCAGTTGGGAATTTGTCAAACCTGTTCCAGCATCTGCCATCTTAACTTGTATAGGTAAAGAAGAGATACTGACTGTAAAATTAAAACAAGCAAAAACTTTCTCTGCTGGAAAAAATCTGCTCAATAAGCTTCTTACAGCGCCTACAGTGAAAAACAAACTCTGTTTTTTGACTCACTGAGTGCCTAGACTAGCTCTGATACCATGTTGGAATTTTCTGCTAAATTCCATAACAAACAGACAACAAAAAAAAATGATCTATTTTTGCTCTGTTCCTGTACAGAAAACTGAAAATTTCGTTTTCTGGAAATGGTGTTGCAGCAACAGGATTCGGTGTTGCAGCAACGCAGAATAACAGTCTGTTTTTTCTAACACAGAAAAAACAGAAAACTGCTTACTGGAATCGGTGTTGTGGCAACACAGTTTGGTGTTGCAGCAACGCGATTTTTGACGTCAAGTCACTCGGTGTAACGGCAATGCATTTTTGATGACAAGTCACTTTAAGACAATTGACGCTTGGTGTAACAGCAACTAAAATAGTTGGCGTCAAGTCACTTATAGACTTACAGTGAGACAATTGACGCTTGGTGTAACAGCAACTAAAATAATTGGTGCCAAGTCACTTATAAACTTTACGGAGTAAAAACTACCTGCTTTTGAAACTTGGTGTAACAGCAACTGAAAACAAAGCAAAACAGTAAACTCATAAACAATAAACTTATATTCATAAACAGTGAACAAAACTGATACAAATTTGTCTTCCTCGTGACAGAGGGATTACATAGGAACACTTCAGTTCCAGAAATCAATTTTCACTATCTCTGAAAATTGCAGGTTCAGCACTGCTGTGCATTTACAGAAGAGACTGACTATGTTCTTCTAACCTTCTCTCTTTCTCTCAAATTACAAAAACAGAACTGTTGTTCAAAATCTCTTGCACTCACATAGAAAACAAAACGGTTGTTCTTTTTCTCTTATACACCTTGAAAACAGAAAACAGAACTGTTGTTCTTTTTCTCTCTTACACCTTGCAAACAGAACTGATGTTCTATACATTTATAAGAAAATAAATATCTGATTTTAAGTGTTTTGCTCCCGATTCATTTCTTGTAACCTTTGATGTAGAATCTCTTTACCCTAGTATTCCCACTCAGGAAGGCTTGCATGCCTTACGGGAAATGCTTGAGCATAGTACTGCTGACTTATTTACTCCAGAAGATGTCAACTTCTTGGTTAGTGCAGCAGAATTGGTGCTTAAGTGGCACTTTTTGCAGTTTGATGGCTCTTTTTACCGGCAAGTTCGAGGCACTGCTATGGGCAGCAACTTTGCTGTAGTTTATGCCTGCCTCTTTCTTTGCCACCTCGAGCAAGAAGTCCTTAGAAGATTTCCTGCTCCAGAGATCCAGCTCTTCAGACGCTTCATCGACGATGGCTGCATGGTTTGGAATGGCTCCAGAGACAGATTGGTTCAGTTCTTGGATTGTTACCAGTCCATCTATCCCGAGCACATTCGTATCACTTCCTGCATCTCATCTTCCAGCATTAACATTCTGGACATTGTGCTTTTCAAAGGTCCTGATTTCCATACCTCTAGAAAGCTCTCCACTCGATGTTTCCAGAAACCTCTGAATGCCTACCAGTATATTCCTTTTTCCTCCTGGCATCCCAAGCACCAGAAAGTGGCATTCATGGTTAATGAGCTGCAGAAGTATCTTTGAGAGAGAGCACTCAATTGGGTTTTCTTGAACTCAGACGGGCATTCTACAACAGGCTACGGTCGAGGGGCTATCCACCGGATTTTCTCCAGGCATGTTTTGCCAAAGTACAATGGGATCAAAGGGTTGCTCTAATGCAGCAGGTCTATGTACGAGGTCCTCCTCATTCTCTCAGCCTCAAAAGGGCCCCCTTAGTGTTGAAGTTGGACTTCTGTGAACCCACTCGTGATTTGAACCTTGGGGGTTCCCTAAACCCTAAACTGCATGATGAATTCCAGCTCTACCCTTTGCTTCAGCATATTCCCAAGCCCTTGATCTATTGGCGAAATCGGGACTTTTTACATGAGCAGTTCCGATCCTCGGCCATAATCATCTTCAGGAGCAATGCATATTCTTTCAGGAGCAGTACATGTTTTTCCAGCATAGTGCATGAGGAGTTGTGCTCATTTTTTATATTTATTTTAAATATTTTAATATTTATTTTTAAATATTTTAATATTTAAAATTAAATATTCTTTACCATGCACCTAATACCATGCACTCAAAATACCATGTACCAAATACCATGCACTTGCCATGTCCGCTTTTGCTATATAAGGACAACAAGTAGCTCATTTTCTTTGTGTCACTCATGAGTCCCGTTGTGGACGAAACTAGTTTGATGTTAATACAAAGATCTGTTTTACTTATTATGTGTTTTGCATAATCTTTTGTCCTTAAGCATTTTTATTTTCAGTTCTTCTTTATCGGTTTTTATTGGGTGTGTTTTCAGTATTGTTCTTGCCTTATTCTCTTTTGTTGCTTAAACTCAAACTTCTAAATTTTAACAAATATATGCCTTAATAATGGAAATTTTGACAAAAAAATATGCCTATGAAATCTCCAAAACTTAAAACAGCGAGACTACGAATATATTTCTTGTTTAAATATTCCACCAAAAACTATGGAATTGTGTCATGTAAATTAAGTAATTCCATCTAATTATTCCATGTTCTTCTTTTAACACGACAGGACAAAAATGTGATATATTTATGAGTTTAAAAATACATACTGAATAACAAAAAATTATAATATCATAAAGAATTACATCAACAACAAAAAATTACCAACTATATAAAACAAGTAAAATTGAGTAATATCATTAAATTCATTAATACAAATTAAAACATTATTGCCAAAATCCCATTTTCAAAAACATTAAATATCACCCACCTCAAGATATCATGAAGTAAATTGTGAATATGTTATATGTTAAATTTCTGTTTTGTTTAATTATTGCACACAATTGTGAGCGAGATTGTGATGTTTAGTTGTTTAAAATGTGCTTTTGACTAAACAAATGGGTTGAAAACTCCTCTATCACATAAATTGTGCAATTTATGCAACTCAAACTTCAAGCTTTTAACAAATATCTTCCCTAATACAACTAAAATTGACAGAAAATTATACCTATTAAATCTCCAAAACTTAAAATAGCTAAAATATTGATATATTTCTTATTTAAATATTCCAATATAAATTGGAAAATTTTGGTATATAAATTAAATAGCTTCATTTATCTTTTTTTTGTTTTGAACAAGTTAAAAATGTAATCATTATTTATATTTGAGTTTGAAAATAAATATTAAATAACAAAAAGTTATAATATCATAAAGAATAGTATCAACAACAAAAAACACCAAAACAAGTAAATTGAATCTTTAAATTAAATACCATTAAATTCATTAATGCTAGTTAAAACACCATTAAAAATCTTATTAAGAGATTGTTAAATTTCTAATATTTATATTAAAATATCAAACAACCAGGTTCACCAAATATAAGCAACTCAAAATGAAGTCTTGTATGCATACTATTCATGTCCATGAACATAAATGCTAACATCAATATCCATATAACAAACTTTAAATGAGAATGGTATACAATAAGGGTTCTAATTCTTTATAATGTTTCTCTTACACATGCTTATTTAAAATGTGTAGAATGAGATGTAATTTTAATGTAGTCTTTAAGTGCGATTTTTGGGAGTTTTGAGCATATTTTTGAGGAATCCTATAAAAAGCCACAGTTAAAGAGTACTCAAATTTGAATTAAATGAATAGTTTATATATTATGTTTGTAACTAAATTTATAATGATTTTGTATTTACTAATAAATTATAAGGTTAGTGTATTGATTGTGTATTTTAATAAAATTATAAAAAAATGTGGAAATTTAGTAAATATTAAAAAACAATTTTTTTACAACTGTAATGTGTCTCTGTGTGTGAGAGAGAGGTTTTCTTCTCCAAGGAAATATTAAAAATCTTAGTTTGGAAAATATGCATGTGTGTAAGGTTTTCTTCTCGTAGGAAATATTAAAATTCTTAAATTGGAAAAAATTGTTACTATATTATTAATCAAGATCTCAATAGAGTTCTAATTTTAATACTTCAAAAATGTTTAGAAAAAATTATAATATTAAACTTTTCACACGATTTGCGATTAATTAGAATTGTAAATTTAAATGAGCTAAAGAATCCAACAACATGGATAGCACATAGCCTACTAGGTATACTCTCCCTTGAGAAATACTATTTTATGCATCCTATAATATCCAAGTAAATGCACTTGAATTATAATCCCTAATAAAATATGAACTAAGAAGGTCTATCCACTCTCATCCCAATAATTCATTCCCTCTCTTTAAGATATCTCTGTGCTCTAGCACTTGGGGTATCTTGAACATTATAATCACTATATTTCTCTTTGAGTTTCAATGTTAATTTAGTTTCATATCTAATAAGATAGACAAATTATTTATGTAGATGTGATTCCCAAGGAGTGAGCATGTCAACATAGATGGGGTTGGAATCCTCAGTGGGGAGGATAATATCACCTCCTCCCTAAGATACACCCACTTGACAATTATTTTAACTATTTAAAATGAACTTGATATTATTTCATTATTTAAAAAATATTTAATAAATTTTTATTAGTTATTAATTTTCTTTAAAATTCTAAAACTTCATTTACCTTAAAAATTCAAAAAAGATCAACATATTAAATGAAATTTGTGTGTGTGTGTGTGTGTGTGTTTAAGAGTAAATATTTTTAGAAAATTAATGTACGAAACCCACATGTTATGACATAAATCTAGTGAGAGGAAAAAATCAAATTCCCAAGGTCAAAGCTTACATCTTAAGTAGCTCAAAAATGCGTTCAAGTTGTTCTCTTGAAAATATTAAGATCTCTTATGGGGAATGAAATGGCCACACCGATAACAGAGTGGGAAAGTCGATGGTCATAAGTCAATGCAACTCTCTTAGTTGCAAAGAGTCGTGTCAAGTGGCCAAAAAATACAAAATGAAGAAATGGAAAGGAAATAAAGATAGGTTATCTATCCAAATTTCTATATCGTTGGATCACCCTTTGTGATCTTGACCATCTAAATAATTAACTAGATGTGGGCCATGCCCTAGCAGTCTTGTGAACCAATGTTACATGACCATGTAGCATTATCATGTGATGCACACCACACTGTTTAAAAAATTGTATGAGTAACCCAATTAAATGGTTGATCAGTGAATTCTATCAAAACAAGGACTAAGGGTTGACGATGGTACATCACATTTAACCAATATAATATTGAAAGAAGAGGTTGAGGGGCAGTTTACAATGATAACAAAATAACATATAGGTATTGCATATAAAAATTGTGCAGTTTCTGAGCCCAGTAGGCTGCAAGTCATATTTGCGCAATTTCTGGAGGGGAGACTGGTTCCCCTCCAGTATTGCACAATTTCTTAAGGGATTTGCTCAACCAGCAGCTAGACCAACTCTACAGAAGCAGCCTTTGACGAGAGTGTAACAAGCTATCATGCAGAGGCTGGGAAGCTGCTAGAAAACCACTAAATCTCATGCACTTGATAGTGCAAGACATGCTATTGAGGATGGTTGGTAAGGAGGCTCCAAAACGAATCTAAGGAAAAATTTTGGAGAGTGGTTGTAGCCGCTACAACAATGTGCAAATAGAGTGGCGGGGTTTACTTTTGCAACTAGACTAGCCTTTCCCTTTCATGATATTTAAATTAGCATTTACATTTAATTAATGGAATTTTTATTTCTTTCGTTAGAATCAAGTTCATCTCCTTGCAATCATGATATGCTTTCATAAGAAATTATATTTGTAGTTAGTCAAAGGAGTGGTATTTGAATACCTTGATCTAATCTAATGACTGAGGATGACATGAGTAGAAGCTACCATGTTGTGCATATAGAACTATCACCTCTAAGTTTGCATGAACCCCAAGTTGATAATTTAGGTTGATAAGCATTGGGAGTTGCAACATCCTTGGTGCAATACCATAGCTCATCATTTTTTGGCACTTTTGTCAAGGAGGTTTTCAAGTAGGTGTTGTTTCTACTTAGGAGTTACTTGTTTTTTGCTTTGCATTAGTCTTATTGGTTTGAAAGATTCACGAAAAGAAAAAGGAGAAAGAGAATTCAAAAAACAAAGCTAGTTCTTTCATGCCTCATAGGAGTAGGGAAAATCAAGGGAAATTCTTACCAAAAACCCCCACCCCTTCAAGAAGTCAACTTGTATTCTTCTTTGGTGATTGTGAACTTTCCTCTTTCACTATATGGGAATTAAAAAAGCCTCTAGGAGAGCAACCTGGAATTTTTTAGGAACCCATAGGGGAAGGAAAACATATCTCACCTACACAAACCATGGCTAAAAACAGATAAGATGAGATTTTCCCTATCAGAGAAACTAATGGGTAGGCCAGAATGAATAATATAAGCCATGTTTCCCTTCCATATTTCCATGGCCTAACCTCTGGGGATCCTCACACCTTCGTGTTTGAATTTGTTGTTTTTTGTAGGACCTATGACTATGCCTCGGATAAAAATAAGCTAAATTTATTTCCATCTACCCTCAAAGATGTACCCTTGCACTCGTTTATGATTTACCTAAAAGCAACATCACTATCTAGGCCCAAATGCAACAATCCTTCAATGACAAGTACAGTGATTACTGCAGTTCCAAGGAAACAAAGGAGGAAATCTTTAGGATGACCCTAGGAACAAATGAATCCTTAGAGGACTATGAGCAAAGATTCCAACTCAATTATAGGAGGGCTAATTGTACCCTTCATCTCGAATCACTCAAGCTAGTTCTTCTATGAGGGCTCAGGGAGGATGTAATGGAAACCCTCAACATGTTTTCTGGAAGAGACATCTCTTAATTTCTTTATAATTTCATCAAAACAATATATACGAATCACTCTAGGGCTGCTAGAAAGAAGGGTGGGTCTAGCCAAGGCTTGGTTAGTTCATCTCCCTTTACATTAGCCCTTAATCGTGGGATAGGAAGTACATTGGAGGATTTTAAGAGTGGCATGTTGCATATGTTTTCCCTACAGAAGGATACAATGCAAATTAAAAGGAACCAAGAGGAAGCAAAGAGGCCACTAGGTATCTTATACCTTAGATGCACTGAGAGATACCCTAAGAATGAGTGCCTACTGAATGTCATATAAGTCTACTTTGTTTGTAAGGAAAATCATGCAATAGAAGAACGTCTTTCTATGATAGGTCTGAAGGCTATATACCAAGGGGAAAATGGTGGTTTCAGAGAAACTCTACTTTATTAACCAAAGGAGACCTTAAGGCCCTCAACCATATTAGCAGGGAATGCAAGGTATGCACTATCCTCATTAAAATCCAATAAGGATGCATCTTTCCAGCCTTGGTTGCCTTCCACTCATTAATGATGGCCCACACCTCCTCCTTGGCCTTATACTCCTCAATATCCTCCTTGTCCTATTAACCCTCCTTTCCAACCATATCCACCACAATATTCCCAATGGAGAAACCTCTCACCACGGTGGAAGCCTTGAACAACCCAACCTCCTGCTCTACTACATCCACCTCAACCTCAACCATAGCTCCCTCACCATACCCCACTTAAGAAACCTCAAATGCTTTCTCAACCCAATCTGAACCTGAACAATAAGCAGGAACAATAGGTTTATAGTGGGGAGACATCCTAGCATGCTTATGTTGTGGAAATCCAAGAGATCAACCTTCCTTCTCAGAAGGTGATCCTAGATAATCACCCACCTTTTCCACGTAGAGAGATTCAAGAGAACGAATAGAATGCCCCTAAGGCCAATGCACCTCCTTACCATGAATGGCTAGTCCACCATAAACAACACGCCCTAGAAGAGGCTTAACTTCGGGGAGAATTTAAGAACTTGTGTGTATATATACCCCTTCTCCGAGCCATCAGAGATGTCCCCATTTACAACAAGATTATCAATGAAGAGTGTTTCATAATACCTGGGAGAAGAAGAGTAGATACCCCACTATCCATTTTGTTGGACAATTGCTTGACCTAATGCTTAAGAGGGTAATCTCCCCAAAGTACTTAGATAATGGTAGCCCATTAGTGTTTGTGCACATTGATGGCAATATGGTCCCTAATACCTTGATTGACCTTGGGGCTGCAATCAATCTGATGACTAGGGAAACCATTCTCAAGCTCAACCTCCAAGGGGGCTTGAGGAAGACTACTATGATATTTTGCAGCAACCCTCATGAAAATTCCATGTAATAAGGTATATAAAGGAAAAACTAAGACCATGGGTAAGGGACACTTATTCCAAGATTAATTTTAAGTAGGACATCCTGGTGTGGGTGTTCAGTCAATTTACTATGGGAAAGGAGATTGCAGTTTATTATGGAAAAGGAGATTGGAAAAGGCAAAGGCAAAGGCATTAAAAGGAAAAAAGGAATGTTAGCACATTTGTTTATGAAAATAAAGGAAATTAGGAGAAAAGTGAGGTAAAAGTTCATAGGTTGCATGTGAGGAGGAAATTGAATGAAAATGATAGAAATTGAAGAAAATAGAGTACTCATTGATAAAAAGGCTTATGAGGATTAATTGGCAACATCTTGCTCAATGTAAACACTTAGAAAAAGTGTTTTGAAATGAGATGTATGATGAGGTAAAACCTTAGATTCATATAATGAGTATTTTTGAATTAATTGCAAAAAGAAAGAAAAAAATAGTTGAGTAAATTGAGGTACATTACACTTTGGCCATTTTTGGCCAGTGGATCTCCACTGGCGATTGATTGATTGAATTGTGCATATAAAGGTCAAAGGATTTTGGTATAATGGATTGGCTAAGCAATCCATAGATTTTTAGATTTTTTTATTTTGGTATAATGGATTGGCTAAGAATCCAACAACATGCATAGCATATAGCCTACTAGATATACTCTCTCTTAAGAAATACTATTTTATGCATCCTATAATGTCCAGGAAATGCACTTGAATTATAATCCCTAATAAAATATGAACTATGAAGGTCTATCCACTCTCATTCCAATAATTCATTCCCTCTTTAAGATATCTCTGTGCTCTAGCACTTGGGGTATCTTGAAGGTTATAATCACTATATTTCTCTTTGAGTTACAATGTTAATTTAGTTTCATATCTAATAAAATAGACAAATTATTTATGTAGAAGTGATTCCCAAGGAGTGATCATGTCAATATAGATGGGGCTGGAATCCTTAGTGGCGAGGATAATATCACCTCCTCCCTAAGCTACACCCACTAATATCACCTCCTCCTTAAGCTACACCCACTTCACAACTATTTTAATTCTTTTAAATGAACTTATATTATTTCATTATCTAAAAAATATTTACCAACTTTTTTACTAGTTATTATTTGATTTAAAATTCTAAAACTTCATTTACCTTAAAAATTCAATAAAATAAACGTATTAAATGAAATTTGTGTGTGTGTTTGCGTTTGAGAGTATATATTTTTAGAAAATTAATGTTGGACACCCACATGTTATGGTAGAAATCTAGTGAAAGGAAAAAATTGAATTCCTAAGGTCAAAAGGTACCTCTTAAGTAGCTCAAAACTGTGTTGAAGTTGTTCTCTTGAGAATATCAAGATCTCTTATGGGGAATGAAATGGCAACACCAATAATTGAGTGGGAGAGTCTATGGTCATAAGTCAACACAACTCTCTTTGTTGCAGAGAAGCGTGTCAAGTGGCCAAAAAATACAAAATGAAGAAATGGAAAAGAAATAAAGATAGGTTATCTATCCAAATTTGTATATCGTTGGGTCAACCTTTGTGATCATGTCCGTCCAAATAATTAACCACACGTGGGCCATGTGGTAGCAATGATGTGAACCAATTTGACATGACCATGTAGCATGGTCATGTGATGCACACCACATTGTTTAAAAAGTTGTATGGGTGACCCAATTAAATGGTTGATCCATGAATTCTATCAAAACAAGGACTAAGGGTTGAGGATGGTACATCACATTTAACCAAGATAATATTGAAAGCAAAGGTTGAGGGGCAGTTTACCATGATAACAACATGACATATAGGTATGTGGAAAAAACTATAATGGTATATGTAATGGCTAATTTTTTTTAACCGAGTGACAAAAATAACAATAACCAAGCTCACGCTAGATCAACTAATAATTTATTTCTAGTGCACAAAGGAAATTATGGTTATTATATATATATATATATATATATTATATATATATATATATATATATATATATATATATATTATATATATTTATATCATAATTGGCTAAAATATAATGGAGAAGCTCAATGCCATGGGAAAAACTATAAAGTACGGGAAAGAGAAAAAATAAAGATTAATTAGGCTTGAAACTCATTTTGTCCAACCATCAAAATGTTTTGTCCAACTAGGACCCGTTGATATTGTTGGACCTGTGAAATCTTGATTTGTGTTATTTAAATTGGTTTTTTGACTGTATATATGGATTCAACACCCTAAAAAGTGATTTCAATAAACTCCTATAGGATTTTAGAGAAATTAGACCGGAAAATCCCACCAGAAAAGCTTACAAAAAATATCACTAAAGACAACTCGTTAAGATGACAACAAACTTGTGGGGGAATTGTGATATTAGTTGTTTAAAGTGTGTTTCTTTTATTACATAAATCCATTCAATCCCTTGAATACTCGTCAAGCACCTAACTAGATTTTGTAGATTATACATCTCAAACTTCTAAATTTTAACAAATATATGCCTTAATAATGGAAAAATTGGCAAAAAAATATGCTTATGACATCTCCAAAACTTAAAACAACTAAACTACGAATATATTTCTTATTTAAATATTCCACCATAAACTAGAGAATTGTGTCATGTAAATTAAATAATTTCATCTAATTATTCTATGTTGTTTTTCTTTTAACGTGACAGAAATGTGATATATTTATGAGTTTAAAAATATGTATTGAATAACAAAAAATTATAATATCATAAAGAAATACATCAACAAAAAAAAAATTAAAACATAAAACAAGTAAAATTGAGTAATATCATTAAATTCGTTAATATTAATTAAAACATTATTGCTAAAAATCCATTTTTAAAAACATTAAATATCACTCGCAACCATTAAAAATCTCATTAAAAAATTGTTACTTTTCTAATCTTCACATTAAAATGATAAACAACCCAGCTCAAGATACCATGAAATAAATTGTGAATATGTTATATGTTAAATTGTGGTTTTGTTTAATTATTTCACTTTTTGGCTTTTGTTCTTTTAATGCTAAACAACCCAATTGTGAACGATATTTTGATATTTAGTTGTTTAAAATGTGCTTTTGACTAAACAAAAATAGATTCAACACCTTGAAAACTCCTCCATCACCAAAAATTGTAGTTTATGTAATTCAAACTTCAAAATTTTAACAAATATCTTCACTAATACAACTAAAATGGGTAGAAAACTATACCTATTAAATCTCCAAAACTTAAAATAGCTAAAATATGACTATATTTCTTATTTAAATGTTCCAATATAAATTGGGAAATTGTGATTTATAAATTAAATAAATTCATCTCTCTTTTCTTTTCTTCTTCTTGAACAAGTTAAAAATGTGATATTATTTATATTTGGGTTTGAAAAGAAATAAATAACAAAAAATTATAATATCATAAAGAATAGTATCAACCAAAAAAAACCAAAACAAGTAAATTGAATCTTTAAGTTAAATATCATTAAATTCATTAATGCTAATTCAACTACCATTAAAAATCTTATTAAGAGATTGTTAATTTTCTAATCTTTACATTAAAATATCAAACAACCCGCCTCACCAAATATAAGAAAACTCAAAATGAAGTCTTGTACACATACTATTCATGACCATGAACATAAATGCTAACATCAATATCCATATAACAAACTTTAAATGAGAATGGTATATAATAAAGGGTTTCAATTCTTTATAATATTTCTCTTACACATGTTTATTTAAAATGTATAGAATGAGATGTAATTTAATGGAGTAGAGCATATTTTTGGGGAATCCTATAAAAAAAATTGTGGCCAAATCTTCATTTGTGTTGTTTGAACTAGTTTTTTTTACTATATATATGGATTTAGCACCCTCAAAAACTCCAAGGGAATTGTGGTGAAGTAAAATTATGAGTGCGGACACAAACAATTCCTCTAGCCCGATAATGGGTCTAGCCACAAGTGATACATTCTATGGAATATTTCATCAGGTTAGACCCAATTAAGAGGGCCTACGTCTTAGTATGCTTATCCCATTTGATGATGTCCTTGCTTGCTCGCTCTAGCTATCTCTCACTTCATTCTTCAAACTCCTGAAACAAGTAAACAATAGCAAACAACAATCGTGATAATAAACAAATTTTAATTCAACCTACTTAACAAGTCAAGAAACATTAATCCATGAACATGTAAGATGCAAATCATGTAGGAAATCAATCGATAGTTGCATATATATTGAATCAAGAAGAGATTACAACCATTGTCTTGATGTTGTCGTTCTCCTCTGACAAAACCAGGTTCCAACACACCTCTGCTAGCATTCCATGGTGGCCTCAACAATAATAGTTTTAAGGTTCTTCCCTTTATGCTTCACACTAAACCAAATTCACACTTCTCCCTCACACAACTAGAGAGCTACAACTATGAATAACTTGTTGTTTACTCCAAACTTAATTAGCACTAGGATGCCAACATTAACACTTCAACACTAGCTTGTGCTTGGGAAAAACGGAGGTTTATATAAGATGAACGGATGGGATATGGGTCATCTTCTCATGGGAGAAGGTCTTATATCTTGAGGTAGTTCCATCATTATAGGGGAAAGGAGCCCAAACTGACATCCTCAAGCCCATCCGGCCAAACCATTTACCAAACTTCTGTTACAAAGCTTCTAGAGCTAGAAGCTTCAGCTCTTTATTTAAAAACTTTCCATAAGAGGACCGGCGCGACTGGAACAAAGCTCAGTCACTCCAATCGGTGCTAGGGACAATGTTAATCCCTACATATCAGCACGAGGAGGATAAAGGCCATTAGCACCAGTCTTGTAAACTGGGAAAAACAAAAGTTTTTGGGGAACTAGTGCAAAAGGGAATTGTTCTGCTCATGAAGAGGGACACAATGGGAGTTTCTTCATGAAGGGAAATCATGTAGGATTCACTGTAGAGGTCCTCTAGGATCAAGGAATGGGGAGTACAGGGATAGTGACAAAATTATGTGTAACAGATTCCCCCTAAGGCGTGAAAGGCCAAACTAGAGTGGGATGAAACTCTTTATGAATCAGTGCAAGGAACCGTAGTCTGTCGTTGAAAAACCTGCAAGCAAGTACAAATACATATATATAACTAAGAACTCCATCAAATGATACATGAATCGTGGCATGGCCGCAGCCATCCAGAGAATGATCATGTAAATGGATCCAGGTATGGGCACAACCATCTGTCAAAGAGGATCATAATGAAACCAAGGTATGGTCGCAGCCATCCAATAATGAGAAGGATCACATATGTTAACTCATGGTATGGTCGCAACCATCCATCTGAAAGAGACATGCATATCAACATAACCATGTCACATCACTTCGAAACTTAGACTTTTTTTATCTGAGCCCAGGGTCTTGCGCTCCAACACGACCCGATCAAAGTACAAATTCTAACATGCGAATAGATTTGTTAATGTCGAAAATGCTAGAAATTCGCTTGATTACCAGTCAATGATGTAAACCATTAACAAGCGTGAGAGAAACCACCAATAATGACGATGGTCCTCAAGGTACTATCAGCACAATCCACGGAATGTGAATAGAGGAACTGAAGTCGAACACCCATGAAATCACTTGATCAAAAACCAATGATGTGAACTTGTCGTCGAGTGTGAAGAAATTGCCATTAGGGCATGCAAGCTCTAAGGTATCGGAAGGGAGTCTCTCAGTCAACTTGCTAGATAATGAGTTGAAGTCGACAGGAAGCGACCGTGTCGAATTAGGGCCATAATGTATCCAACATCATCGACGTGAGACAAAAGTATGCAAAAAGATTTTGGATGATATAGAGAATCAGAGGTAAATGTAACTGCAGAAGGACAACTCTTGAACATATTGGCAACATGACTGGAAGTTTGGCAGCTTTTGGATCCATAGGATCGGTGGTCATGAATGACGTGGCATAGATCAAATGGAAGGAAAAAATGAACAACCCAACCGAGGGAGGTCAACGATACAAAGGAGGATATCCCAACCCGACACGAAGTAGAAAGTGTCATGTTCAAGAGTGAGCTGTCGAAACAATTGATTAGATTTCCAAATTTTCCCCCACCATTTCTGGCAGCTACCCCAATTATTTTTTAATGGAAAGCTTGAAGGGGATAGCATATGATTTCACTGTAAGTTCATCCTTTGGACAAATCTGACCTAGTAAGTTTAACGAGCCCTAGGAAGGAGAAGCTCATGTTCATCATGGTGACGAATCCGATGTCGTTTAATATTTTAATGAGTCCGACAAAAGTGTAAGTCGGTATATTTTTTATGTTTAGAGAGTTTGAAAAAGACACAGAAAAGAAAACTTCACATGGTCCCTTTTCATACATTTGTGTCTCTCAAGCCCGAAAAGGTTGAAAATGATACTTGAGAGAACCGCTTGACCATTTCAGTCAAGAAGTACCTTTTTCACAAATAGTGCATCCTAGCCTAAAAAAGGGGTAAACATATACTGGGCGCATGATGTTTCGCATCCGTTAATGAGTTCAAAATGACAAGAGCTTGGCAATCTTTTTGTTTTTAAAGAATTAGAAAAGAGATTGAAAGTGGACCCTCCATTTTTATTCTCTTTTACGAGTCAAAAATGGAAAAATACTTGGTGATATTTTCATGTTTTTCGAGTCAGAAAAGAGCTTAAAAGTGACTCATCCTGGAGGAGCGAGTGGTATAAAGGGTAGCAACTAGTTCCGAACTACTCAAAATATGTAATGGTTAAGAGGCTAGCTAATAAAACCACTCATCGTTGCGGTCCCTCAAGAAAGGAAAGAAGACCAAGTGAAAGCATATGATCGACCAAAGATATGGTGGCGATGGAATGAAACGATTAAGGCTAATCTAGCAGAAATTAGTTGACACAAACGACAATCACGAGATGTCAATTGGGCATGGGTTCATTTTTACACGAGCTTGAACAATGGAGAACTCTGCTTGGATTTGGTTTCATGTTTACACAAGCTTGAAATGAAAAACTATGCTTGCTATAAGTTTGCATGCCCCCAGCATAATTAATCAATCAAGATACATGGCCCCCAAGATTCATTTCAATCAACTAGGTGGATGGAATGAAGGTTCACTTTTGAGATCTTCTAAAGACTTGACTGGGATTTTACGAGATCTTAATCAAAGACTCGATTTGCAAAAGGGAGTTGCTTCATTTTTTAATGAGGTTGACACAGTAAAAGAACTATCTTAGAGACCCTTGTTTTATTTTTAACAAGCTTGACACAAGAAAAAGAACTATGCTCATGCCCTTTGTTTCATTTTTTAACGAGGTTGACACAAGACTAGGAACCATCCTCACGACTACTTGTTTCATTTTTTAATGAGGTTGACACAAGACTATGAACTATCCTCACTCATCTAATCATGGACCATACCATAACATGGCTCCCAAGAGGTCCTCACTAGATGGAAGAACCACGCTCTAGGAGGAACACATGTCAACTGGTACAAATGACAGATCAGGTTCCGAAGCCCCCAGTACATACTGTACTATACCATCTATGTGATCATCAGTAGATGTGGAGACGAAATAGGTACCCACATAATTAACCTGTGGTGAGGAAGGTACTTCTTGCAAACAAGAGCCGATAGGGGACGATGGTTGAAAAGGAGGCGCTTGGTGACCAATGAATGACAATTGATCAATAATCACAATTCTCCCTTGTGCGGAAAACAAACCACACGAAAAAGTGAAGAAACAAGAGCTCCCATGACATAAACATAGTCACGTCCAAGGAGAAGATTTAAATATAAGGGACCTTGGACTACCATCACGTCTATATAGACGGTCTTTCCTCCCAAAGTAATAGGGAACTTCAGAAGGATCCCTAAGGGTTGATTGGTTCCTCCGTTGAAAGCCAACAGTTTCTGAGTGATAGGCACAAGATATGGGGAGCCCAAAGCTTGCCAAGTAGTAGAAGACATGATGCTAATAGATGCGTCTTCTTCTAATATAGTGCCTTATATACCATATTATAGGCTTGTATTTTGATCTAGAAAAGAACATAAGATGGGAGCCAGAAAGCAATCAATGGACCCCAATCGAAAGAGACGACAAAACTACTTGGTGGGGGTATCATATGATTGCCCCCATGTTGTACAGGAATAGGAAAAGGACTCTCCTGAACAACCGGGATAGGAGGGTCACTCTTCGATTCATGAGAATATTAGGAGATGAGACGAACATGAGCAGTATGATCACCACTTTCTTCCGAAACAGAGTGATCAACAGAAGGCGGAGACAAGTCGACACTCTTTTCCACTAATGGTTGGTTAGGAATAGACACAAGAGAGTCTCGCTCAGGAAGAGCAGGATGGGCAAGAGATGAATCCAAGTCTATCTCTTTACCAACTAGGAGAGGGTTAGAAGAAAGCCTCTAATAACCAATAGGAAGTTGGGGTTGAGAAGCTATAAGGTTTTCCAAAACTTTGGAAGCTTTATCCATAGGAGGAAAATGGTGAAGAAGATGCTCTCCTTCACATAACCTACAGGGGAATCTAATCTTTCCCTTCTTCTTACCATCATTAGCTGAAGGCGTTAGCATCGACATGATCTCCAAAGGTTGATGGGGATGGTCAATTCAGGTCTTGAGACCACACCTCTAAAAGTCTGGGAATGCCAAAACAATCTCGAAGGAGATGGTCACCCTTACATAGCCTGCAAGGGAATTTTACCTTCCGTAGAGGATCAGAAGGTTTGCCGATGGGAAGTGCATTTAGAACGATAACTGCACGGTTGGCCTCTTGCTTATCTAACTTCTTCTTCATCGTTTTCTTCTTCTTCTTTTTAGCCTCCTGGTTACTAGATTTGAAACTTTCACCGGGCGAAGTAAAAGAGGAGGGTGAAGAAATGGGGAAAGAAGGCGAGGGGTCAACCTTAAAATCATCATGACATGACTCGAATGAAGGAGACATTTAAATAGGAGTCAGGATGCTTGGGACCACCAAGGTCAAAAACAACCAGACAAGTAGACCAATGGTTATCCCAAGAAGGGACGACGTCGCCATATAAGGAGCACTAGCGTTTTCAAAAGGAGGAAAAGGACTAAGATTCCCATCCAAGGGGAACCCTTGACTAGTGGACTCTGGAAATGTTTCCATTGGAGTCGACCCTAAAGAACTATTGAGGAAGATAAATTTTACTAGGAATATTTCATGGGAAGTTAATTTTAGAATACTGAAACAAAACTTTACCTTTTCAGATTTTAAGTGTCGAGAAAAGGACGAAAGATGACTCTAGTCGCTTTCGGAGTTAACAAGCTCAAAAGGACAAGTGCTCAATGATATTTTCAGTTTAATGAGTCAAAAAGATCAAATGACTTCTCTAGATGATCTAGGTAAAAAGGATTACCAGGCAACCGTGAACTATAGAATACCTCCCGATAAACCGAGAAGTATGGGCAGGCAATCTCCCTGAATTCTGTGTTCGGTGTATCAAGTTTACAAGGTTGCAGACTCGGCTTCCTATGGATAAAGGATTGCAAACCTAGTGGGGTTTCACTTCATATACACGACGGTACAAGGAGCACAAGTCTGTGCTAGCATTGTCTAATGCCGAAGCGAATGATAGCTGCTAGGTTTAAAGACGTTGGAACATGTCTCTAACCTAGACCACTAAATGTGAGCGTTAAGTTTCAATGCTTCCTTAGGTTAATTCAATAAATTTTAACAGATGATCCTGAATTAGGTTTCAATTACAAGGCCCTATTGCTCTTATCTGAAAACTCCTATATGCAGCTATATGAGAAAAGAGATCTTTATCTTCGATGAAAGTTATCATTAATTGAGAGATAGAGAACACAAAATTAATGCAACAATCAAAGAATGAAATATTTCACTAATAAATCTCCTAAATGCACTTAATCTTCCTATAACAACATAAGAAGTTTCATTTCATTTACAATGCTTATGATGATGCAATTCTAGCTTCTCAATAACGCTACTAATGCAAAAAAAATTGCTTAAGTAAACTAGAATGATGTTCTCCTTTTCATAAAATGCAAAATGAATATTTCACATAAAGCACTTTAAATGAAATTTTTCACAATTTTGAACAAACAAGCATTAATTAAATCTAAAGCATTATAAATGAAACTAAAAAAAACTTCTTCCCTGAATCGAACAAACCAAACACATAAAGGCTTCAATCGATAAACCAAGCAATGTAATCTATGCTTGGAAAGAGAAAAGAGACACTCAAAATAAAAGAACAAACGAGACTCTTTTACTCATTCAATTGAAAACAAATCATCCTAGTCACTTCTAGGCAGAAGAAGAGAGTCTGAGGGTCAAGACACACTAGCACTAGAATGGGAGAAATTATGATTTTTCTTAACTCAAAGACTGGAGCAACTTTTGGGCCAAAAGTAGCGCTGATCAGCACAACCAGAACGACTTTCAGGCTAAAACTATCATTTATATGCCTGATCAATGCGACTATTTGGCAAAAAATAGTGTTGCTTGAGGGATTCAAAGAAAAAATAAAAAAGAACTTCGCACAGGGCCAGAATTAACACATCATAGGGTGGGCTAAACCAAGAAAGCACACAAACCAATCTAAATGAAGCTTTCTAGTCAGGGGGAACACGATCTAAAAGACTTATGGGATCGAAATCATGAGAGCAAAACACACTGGCCAAGATTTGGGATAAACCCTAATCTTCATTTACAAGCATCAGCGCGGCTGCGTAACTAACAACAAGCACCGGAGGGAGGTCAGGGCGACTATTTCTCATCATATCACACTGATAGGCGTGACTGTCAATGAACTAAGTGCGCTGAGCAAGGGAGCCAAGAAAAAAATAAGAAAAGTTAAAGCTGGGACCAGATCCACTACTATGAATTTCAAACTTAGACCAGTAAGGAAAGGACAATAAATATAACTATAGGGAAAAAGTGGAACTAGAAAATTTCACACAAAATCATGAAATCTCAAATACGACAAACAGAAGGATTGGCTCCCCAGTATGGTCGCCAATTTGTGGTGAAGTAAAATTATGAGTGTAGACACAAACAATTCCTCTAGCCCGATAATGGGTCTAGCCACAACTGATACATTTTATGGAAGATTTCCTTAGGTTAGAACCAATTATGAGGGCCTACCTCTTAGTACGCTTATCCCGTTTGATGATGTCCTTGCTTGCCCACTCTAGTTATCTCTTGCTTCCTTCTTCAAACACTTGAAACAAGTAAACAACAGCAAACAACAACCGTGATAATAGACAAATTATAATTCAACCTACTTAACAAGTCAAGAAACATTAAGCCATGAACATGTAAGATGAAAAATCATGTAGGAAATCAATTGATAGTTTCATATATATTGAATCAAGAAGAGATTATAGCCATTGTGTTGACGTTGTCATTCTCCTCCAACAAAATTGGGTTCCCACACACTTCTGCTAGCATTCCATGATGGTCTCAACAATAATAGTTTTAAGGCTCTTCCCTTTAAGCTTCACACAAAACCAAATTCACACTTCTCCGTCACACAACTAGAGAGATACAACTATGAATAGCTTGTTATTTACTCCAAACTTAATTAGCATTAGCACACCAACATTAACACTTCAACACTAGCTTGTGCTTGGGAAAAAGGGAGGTTTATATAGGATGAATGGATGGGAGATGGATCCTCTTCTAATGGGAGAAGGTCTTATCTCTTGAGGTACTTCCATAATTGTAGGGGAAAGGAGCCCAAACTGACATCCTCGACCCCATTCAGCCAAACCATTTAAAGACTTTTGTTACGAAGCTTCTAGAGCTGGAAGCTTCGACTCTTTATTTAAAAAACTTTCCATAAGAGGATCGGCGTGACTAGAACAAAGCTTAGTCGCTTCGGCCGGTGCTAGGGACAGTGTTAATCCCTGCATATCGGCACAAGGAGGACAAAGGCCATTAGCACCAGTCTTGTAAACTAGGAAAAGGAGAAGTTTTTGAGGAAATGGTGCAAAAGGGAAGTTTCTTCATGGAGGAAAAGCATGTAGGGTTCACTGTAGAGGTCCTCTAGGATCAAGGAACGGGGAGTACAAGGACAGTGACAAAATGTTGTGTAACATGCACTTCTATTGTGAAGAGTTCACTTGTCAAAATTGTGATTTTAATGAATCCCTATTGAATTCTAGACAAGTTAGATCATAAAATAAATAGGAAAACTTTCCAAAAAGTCACACTTAAAGACTACTCAAATTTGAATTAAATGAATAATTTATATATTATGTTTGTAAATAAATTTATAATGATTTTGTATTTACTAATAAATTATAAGGTTAGTGTATTGATTGTGTATTTTAATAAAATTATAAAAATTTGTGGAAATTTATTAAATTTTAAAAAACAATTTTTTTACAACTATAATGTGTATGTATGTGCGTGTGAGAGGTTTTCTTCTCCAGGGAAATATTAAAAATCTTAGTTTGTAAAATATGAGTGTGTGCGTAAGATTTTCTTCTCAAAGGAAATATTAAAAATCTTACATTGGAAAATATTGTTACTTTATTATTAATCAAGATTTCAATAAAGTTCTATTTTTAATACTTTAAAAATGTTTAGAAAAAATTATAATGTTAAACTTTTCACACCATTTGGCATTAATTCGATTTGTATTTTAAAATGAGCTCAAGTATCCACTACAACACATTGGGTAGCACATAGCCTAAGAGGTATACTCTCCCTTAAGAAATACTATTTTATGCATCCTATAATGTCCAAGTAAATGCACTTGAATTATAATCCCTAATAAAATATGAACTAAGAAGGGCTATCCACTCTCATCCCGATAATCCATTCCCTCTCTTTAGGATATCTTTGTGTTCTAGCACTTGGTGTATTTTGAAGGTTATAATCACTATATTTCTCTTTGAGTTTCAATGTTAATTTAGTTTCATATCTAATAAAATAAACAAATTATTTATGTAGAAGTGATTCCCAAGGAATGAGCATGTCAATATAGATGGGGTAGGAATCATCGGTGGGGAGGATAATATCACCTCCTCCCTAAGCTAAACCCACTTCACAACTATTTTAATTATTTTAAATGAACTTGATATTATTTCATTATTTAAAAAATATTTAATAACTTTTTTATTAGTTATTAATTTGATTTAAAATTCTAAAACTTCATTTATCTTAAAAATTCAAAAAAGATCACCATATTAAATGAAATCTCTGTGTGTGTGTGTGTTTGTTTTTAAAATTATATATTTTTGGAAAATTACTGTAGGATACCCATATGTTATGACAAAAATCTAGTGAGAGGAAGAAAATTGAATTCCCAAGGAGAAAAGTTACCTATTAAGTAGCTCAAAACTGTGTTCAAGTTGTTTTCTTGAGAATATCAAGATCTATGATGGGGAATGAAATGGCCAAACCAATAATTGAGTGGGAAAGGTTGTGTTCATAGGTAAATGCAACTTTCTCAGTTGCAGAGAAGAGTGTCGAGTGGCCAAAAAATCTAAAATGAAGAAATGGAAAGGAAATAAAGATAGATTATCTATCCAACTTTGTATATCGTTGGATCACTCTATGTGATCCTGACCCTCTGAACAATTAACCACATGGGGACCATGTGCTAGCAGTGGTGTGAACCAATGTTACATGACCATGTAGCATGGTCATGCGATGTACACCACACTGTTTAAAAAATTGTATGAGTAACCCAATTAAATGGTTGATCCATGAATTCTATCAAAACAAAGACTAAGAGTTGAGGATGGTACATCACATTTAACCAAGATAATATTGAAAGAAAAGGTTGAGAAGCAATTTACCATGATAAAAACATGACATATAGGTATGTGAAAAAAAATTATAATAATATATTCCATGGCTAATGTTTTTAACCCAGTGCTAAAAATAGCAATAACCAAGCTAAGGGTGAATCAAATAATAATTTATTTCTAGTGCACAAAGGAAATTATGGGTACATAAAACAAGTGGATAAAATAATTGGGTAAAATACCATGGAGAAGATCAATGCCATGGGAAAAAATTTATAGAGTGTGGGAAGGAGAAAAAAAAAAAGACTAATTAAGCTTGAAACTCATTTTTTCCAACCATTAAAATGTTTTGTCCAACCGAGACTCATTAACAGTGTTGGACCATCCAACATTCAAATGGGTCTCCCCAATATGAGGTCCCAATACCATTTGGTGTACGAGCTCCATCCAGAATATGGCTCGACTTTCATCTAGTTAAATATTTTCTTGGGCTTTAGCTGTTAGGAAGAGAGAGAATCACATATGTGGCTTTGAATAGCAAGCAAGTGTGCCTGGTGAATGTTCAGTTGCAGGGGCATCAAATTTCTTCTATTACAAAGGGAGAAGAAAGCGAGCCTCTAAGAGAGAGGTAATAGTACCACCCTAGCAGAGAGGCACCGTTGTATGATTTCCTTGCTAGTTTTGGCATGCATGGTACATGCATGTGTGTATTTGGTTATCTTGTCATCATTGGAATGGGTTTTGACAGGTGTGACAGTGGTTTTCAATCTTTCCTCACCATTTCTGGATAGCCATGGTGTGATGGGGTTTCTCTTAATTGGTTGAGCTAGATTGTCAGATGGTTTCAAAACTGAGTGGGGTGGTCTCAGGAGGAAACACAAGGCCTAGGAAATCCTAGATCGGTGAAGGTGGGATTATGGTAGATCTTGGTTTTGTCTACACTCATTGGGCCTAATAATACTTGATTGATGAATGGCAAGATATATGGTAAATCCTAGAGGGTGGATATGGACAAATTCCTCACAAATTAGGTGGAGATAGCCAGAGGCATCCATGCTTGTATAGGCCTACTGATCCCTGGATCAGTATGTGGTGAGATTGCGGTAAATCCTGGTGGTGTATGTTTCTTGTTTGGGCATAGGAATACCTTGGAGGGATTGCGATAAATCTTGGTTGTATATATGAGGGTGTTGGTCCTAGGAATCCTTTATCAGTATTAGTAGGATATACAGAAAGCTTGAGCAATCCCTAGCTGGTTTTGTTGTGAGTCCCACATTCATGCTTGGAATATGGCACCGGGGTGATTGGCTGAAAGAAAGATTTGGTTCAACCCAATCTATGGTAGGGTGGTGGAAGTCCTTGACTTGGTTGACATTTTCATATGTTAATAAGAGCTATTTTCTATTATGATCTATGAGCATTTGTATTGATTATGTTGGTGATATTATGGCTAAATTTTCATGGTTTATATGTTGATTATATGTTGATTATATGATATATATTGTCCATGTCTCTTGACATGTTTTCATTGACAAATGAAAGGTTATTGAATGTGTGACCTAATAGATGTTATTGTAGCTATTATGATAGGGAATTATACCTTCTTGATTATTCTCAAATAAGTATGAGATCCCTATGTTCAGATATGTAATTATGACTTGTAGATTACATGTTCATGACGTGTTTGATGAAATGTCTGTCATGGTTAGGATTGGTTAGGTCAAGTCCTTAATCAAGTTTTTTGTTAGAAGCTTTGTCCTTGTGTCATTTATTGTTATGGAAAGTTTCGACAAGTTTTGGGAAGTGACGTGGAATATATCCCTTAAAAGGTGGCACATATATCATGGTCTCATGCACAAAACTGGCTGAAAATTACTACAGTCACACCCTTGCAATGGTTATGCATGCAACTGGAAGCCTATAGTTGGATGGATGTAGGTTTTTTCATTGTTAGGTTGTGTTATATTCTTTCCACAACTAGCCCACATAGTTATCCGAGGGGTTAGAAGGGGGGCGGAGCCCCCCCTTCGTTGCACCGATTACGCAGCGGGGGGGTCACAAGGGGGGTGGTAGCCCCCCGTATTTGGGGGGTTTGAGGGGGGAAAGTAGCCCCCCTCTACGAGGTCTGGGGCAGCGCCTTAGGGAAAAAAAATTGGATCCTATATTAGGTTAGGCATATCTAGCTATGGTTTTGTGCATGGTTTACGCACATGGTTTTGGACACAATGGTTTTCGGTCCATGGTATTGGATGCTTCGGCATATATAAATATGTATTTGGGATCCAAGGGAAAATCTCTCTATATATGTGTTTTATGTGTTATTCTCTCGCATTTTTTATTTTTCTATGTTTTAGAATTGGTATGCATGTAATTTTTGTACGGGGTTAAAAACTACATGCATGAGACTGGGAGTCCATATCAGTGAAAATGCAAGTTAATTCAGTGTTTGGACACATGGAAGGGTCGTTTATCCCTTGGGGATCTTGTAGCACCTAAGGAAGTTCAATAATTTATTCAATTCCACTTCCTTAAGGTAGTCGAGGAGGTTGAATCATATCATAGTAACTCTTCATCATGTATTTACCCTGATGGACTGGTAAACTTGGGTAAGTGTGGGAGGAGGGTGTTACATAGTGGTATCAAATCATAGTTCAACACTTGGAATGGATGGGTGTAAGGTGTTTTTCATGCATACATGTAGGTTGTATATGTGCTTGATGTGTATGCATGGTGATGGTCATTGTTGTAGTTGTGTTGACATGTAGAAGTTGATGATGTGGTTGTTGGGATGTGTTTGTCATGAATGCATGTCAGTTGTATATGCATTTGTTATGCATGTCAGTTTCTATATGTTGTTATGCATACATTGTCATGGTGAAGTTTTTCATGCATTAGGTCATTGTATGCAATTGTGTCATCATGATTCTAGTGTGTTAGATGAGATAGAATAGGACAAGCAGATTATTAAGGTGAGGTTGCAGCATTGGACCTTGGGGTAAGAGCATATGGTCATACAGGTTTGTATGTTGGGTGTGCAAGTATGTTGGTTAATGGTTGTTATAAGCATTAGGGTCATGTACATGCATGTCATTATATTTTTGTTTTGGTTACATGCATGACAGATGCTAGTCAATCAGTGTGGCCATATGCATGTGTGTCAAGTAGTCATGAATATTAGTAACTTGTTGTTATATGCATTGTGGTTGTACACATGATTATTGTGGTCATTGAATTTAAGATCTTTATGTTATATGTATCGCATTAATGTGGATTGGTCTATGCAAATGGTCATGGTTATGGTATTCAAGTACGAATTGATATATTTGTAATATTGTGTCATACTAATCTTGACTAACTTGTACATATGTGATAGCCTCCCTTGAGATACATTGAGGTATGAGTTTAATTATGTCATATATTTGTCTTATCTGACATGGTATGTTTATAGGTTGTTTTATTGTTTGATTTATTGCATGATATGAGTATGTGTCTATTAGATTTCTTGAAAGAATGATCTTGTTTTAACAGGGTTGTATTAACACAATATGTGCTGAGACAACTGATATGTACTTGAGTGTAAGTGGGTGCTAGTTGTAGTATTGTGATTAATGATTATGAGTTGATTGTTGATTAGTACATGGTTGTTAGTCTTGGTAAATGTTGATTTCAAATTAATAGATACAATGTCTTGATGTTTGGGACATGTGACTGACATGTGTGAACATTTGCAGGGCCACATGCTTGGTATTAGCATGACAAGGTAACTTTTGATTTGTTTATATAACTAATAGTTAGGTGATTTGATAGTACATAGTAAGACTCAATTGCAGCAGGGAAAAGGGTAAAATAAAGGAATTGGGTGAGAATCCCTTAAGCTATGTTTGGAAACTGTAATACCAAATGAATGAGTGCCTTGCATGAATATAGGAAGTCTTCTTAACCTTGATTTTGTTTGACATTATGTGGATATGTGATATATCTATGAACATGTATTTGACAAGTATAACAACTAGTTTCCAGTTATGGTTGGATTCCTCAAAAAAATTAGAGTCCCTTGAGAAATGGTATATGTGTGTGTTCAGTTACAAGTCAGTGTGTTGGGTACAATAGGGAAAGGTGTTGAGCCTCAAACCTGCACTCATTTACCCATCCTCCCAACAGCCTTTTCCTACTCATTTCCTTCTTTTGTCATCATTTCCTTCATCAACTTGTTCAATTCATTGCATTATAGGGCTTTTTAACATGATTTGCTAATTGTGCTAATGATTGACTGTTGGTTTATATTTTTGGGTCAAGTGCTGCAATTCCGCAACTGATACAGGGTTTCCGTAGCCGATCTCTGATTCTGCAGCCAATCCTAGATTCCACAGCCATTTTCTTGTTTGCTATGATCCAGGTGTCCTCCAGAGGAAAGAACCACATGGGCAAGTTTGTATGACTGTGTACATGGTGCGTGTGCTATCAGCTCAGCCAAACTGGCCGTCTACACCCCTGGTCAACGTGGAGGTAACTCTGGTCAAACGACAAGGTTGCAAACGGTGGCACGGCTCTGCGTGTTCAAGTGGAGCACAAAAGTCACAGCTGGCCTCTTCTTTAGCCACGAAGACTACAGGGGACAAGAACCCAATAGCGGATTTATCAACCATGATGATCGTTTCCTAAATCCATGCACAGTGCTACTGAACGTGTCTTTTGCATAGCTTTTAGTTAGCTTAGTTTACGCACAGAAAAGTTTGTGTTCCTGCTATAAATAAAGTGTTTCTACACGCTGATTAGAGAGTTTTTTGAAGTTAGTCTTTTGCTGTTGTAAACTCTGTTTCAAGACTCTTTTATATAGTGTTTACGCACCCCACTGTATTTTGCTATGTGTTGATTTAATACCAAGAAGACAGTTCTGTTCTTACCTGCGTAGCTGATCTTTTTAATTGGTTGAAGTGGATGGAGGGCCCCTGTCTGCTACAAACATTGTACAGTAGCTTTTAAATTTGCTTTC